>WAAE01016115.1:0-108180 GCA_013400495.1 Nicator chloris
ACATCCTGTCAGAATCTCCAGATTTTGCTTCCTATTTTTCACTGCTACTCTGATTTCCACAAGATTCAGACTGAATATTCCTATGTTTTGTAACATTCATCCAAATACTTGGGTAACATGGAACACTTGTGGGAACTGTGAAAGTGTGGATACCAGTATTAAGGCAAACAGGCATATTTTACTTAAAAACACCAAGGAAATAAGTGTCCTTTATGATGCATACAGAAGAGCTCACGGGCTCATGCCCTGAGTACCCATCCCCATCTCAGCTGGTTCATCCAGAACTACTAACACTAGAAGCAATATACTTGCCTGTTTGGGAACTATTAAGATTATGAACAACATGAAAATGAATATGTAACTTCAAAACTTTAAATCTCTTTTTGAGGTCACCTTAACACATACCAAAACTGAGTAGATGTGCAAACACCTATAGACTGGAGAAAAGTCTACAAGATCTTGAGCAGTTAAAACCTGAAGAAGGAAAGGAAAAAGAAGAGTATATAAAACATAATAAGCATATAATCTGCAAAATGGGATATATTACCAACAGAACTTGTCTACATAATAAGGACCAAAAATGGATGGCTTCTATTGGAAAACAATAAAAAAATTCCTCCAATCTCTCCTCCTTTTGCATTACAGTCACAAATTTTATTTGTGTTACAATACCACACTCCTTTCTCTGTGTTTCCAGAGCATCAGATTTAAAGGTCTAAATACTCACTGTTTTATTCAATTTAGGAATACTGAGTATTTGACAGATGAAAGAGGTATTACCTAAGCTGAGATCCTCAACACCAAAATGCAGAATTTAGCAACAGCAGAATATTCTAGTGGGCCACATAACACTAACAGTAGGAGGTAATGTATGACATAAGTTGCAACAGAATTACAGAGTAACTGCAAGTCCTGTCCAACTGAATGTCCTCAAACATAATGCTAAAGCTAGCATTAGTAAAACTAACATTTTAGCACTAATTTTTCACCTTGAAACACTGATCTGGACT
Source organism: Nicator chloris (assembly GCA_013400495.1). NCBI lineage: Eukaryota > Metazoa > Chordata > Aves > Passeriformes > Pycnonotidae > Nicator > Nicator chloris. Next base: position 1,011 of record WAAE01016115.1, read on the forward strand.
GGTACACCTTGAAGGTGTTCTGTGTATTTTTTTAACTAATGTTAACCATCTAAAGACAGTGTAAAGACAGTGAGTTTTGTTCAATAAACCTACAAAATCCACTTTAAATAAGATTAACTGATTTAGTACAAAGTTACCTCTTCTTCATGTTCATCCTCATCTTCAAATGTTCTCTTCAATGTGATTTCATTCTTGGATTCCAAAATCCTGTTTCTACCTAAATGCATATTCCGACCATAGTTTACACTATTCTGCTTCTGAAGAGCAGTACTAAAGGTTTTCTGCTGCTGTGCCTGTTTTAAGAGTAGAATCAATTAAGAGGCATGCAATTCAAATTTCATCACTGATAAGTATATGCTAGGACATGAAAAACAGGTGGTGCAATTGAACACACATCAGTATAACTGCAAAGTGCATGCACATCCTCAGCCTACATCAGTGATTTTGCCTTTAATCAGTTTGATATGATAAATAAATTCAATAGTGAATCCTGCATAACTTTTTTCTAAACCCCAGAGTAAAATTTTAAAGGCAGGAAATCTGTATTTTTCTGATCTGTAATTTTCCTGATCATAAATTGTAGAGAATCAATATTTAAATGAGGTACAGGTATCTGAGTTCCCAAGTACCTTTTTCCTGTCTTCAGTTAAGTGAGCAGTCAGCTGAAGAAGTCAAAGGCACTAACTATATTGCCCTTACTATTGAAGGCAGCATAGCATAACCTTGCAGTTCAGATTCATTTATAATAATCAATGCTGTATTTTACAAGAACCTTAGATGACAAAATGGCAACTCAACCTGAATCCTGTCTACAAGAAGTCAAATTAAAACATTATTTGCTCTCCAAATAAATTTTAAAAACATTAACTGCTTTAATCCTTGCCTAGCAGTAGTGCTCTGAAGTGGCGGATTGTTTTGTGATGGAGCAGGCAAGGCCTACAGCTGTCTCAGTCTCCTTCTGGCTCTTACCTTAGTCTTCTGTAGGAATAGCACTTTGGAGTGAAGTAGGCAGTTATCTCAACATCTCTTTTGTCTAATTCATCCTGGCCAGCTGGCCAGATAGGCTGCTCTTTGTTTTGGTGCAGTAGCTGCTGAGATACAGACTATACAGGAGCTGACTACTCAAAGTACTTCATAATTTCTGGAAACCTGAGATATACAGCATCTCCTTTCGTTTTCAGGGAGGAAACTACTTCTTGTCCAGGACACTGAAATGCGAACATGTTGTGTGGTTTTTATCACAGCTCTCCATCTTTACTCAGAGGTCTGTGGGGTGACTTTGAACAAACTTTCTGGGATAATTTGAGACTAATGAAACTGAAATTTTCAGTAAACAACAGGACCAAAGACATTCTGTTCAGCTGGCTTACCTGTTTCATGGCAGTTTCCCCAATTCTGTCAGAATGCTTTCGAATACTCTCTAAGAAATCCTTCAGATCTGACATGGATATTTCTTTTATTTCCTCACGCAGTTTTGGAAGATTTTCTATCATTATCTGGCAAAAACGGTATTGGCTCACTCTAGGAAGATACAGATTTTCTAGCTGCTCCATTGTTTTCAAAGCAGAATAGTATCTACAAAGAGATTAAAATAAAATTATGTCGCTTCTTATAAAAAGTTGGTAAAATAGTTTATCAAATATATATATCAATACCAAACATGGAATCAATATGCATCGAATTAATTTATTCTATTCTTAGAAAAATTAACAATCAAAAGGGCATCCATATAATGCTTTAGTCTGAAAAAAACCCCAGTGAAGTGCCAGAGTGACTTAGCCAAGTCAAAACTTTAAGTAGGCTCCTACAGTATTAACTGTTCTGATCAATACATGTACAGTACATGGAGCATCCCACAGAATGGAGACACTGAAGTCATGATCATTATCTTCCCTTCTAGATTGAACTGATTAGGGGGTTTTTTATGACTTGGTTTTTTTTTTGAAACACAAATTGCCAATCACCCAACACTGCAGTATATGCACCCAAGAATGAAAAAAATCTTGAAAAAGCATGCCTGCAGGTATCTGCCTTCTTCAGGTACATGTGAACACAGACACACATCTACGTCCACCCTCTTTCACCATCCTTAGCTGGAAAAGACAAGGATACACCTATCCTGACCAGTGCTTTTTTCCAGCAGTATACCTCATTTTGCTGAAAACCACAAACCTATTAACTCTTCTGACAAAATACAGTCTATCCCACCCAGAAAACCACTACACTGAATTAACAAAGTACCATAATCAACAAGCCTGTGATCTCAACCACAGTTTAAAGAGAGGCACAGGAACCAGGCTAAACATGAGAAGGACAGCAGAAGAAGACATGAGAAGTTGCAGATGTGACACAATGGACCCTTTGTGTAGTATTCTTACCAGCTACTCAGCCCTGGAGGGAGTTGGGAAAATGAATTTAGTTTGTCCTCTTAGAACAGAGTAAGGTAAACTGATTCCTTCTACCTTGGTCTTAAATGGGAAAAGCAAAAACACTCAGATCAGATGGAGTTAACTTGCTGCTAGTTCCAACCCCTTCTTTCCACAAATAAGGAGTGGAAACTTTAACCCATTTTCGGCTTTTCTTCCATAACTTTAATTACTTTTTCATCCTTAAAGTCCAACATAATCTGTTTTGAAAAATTATCAAATTATTTTGAGGGAAAAAGCTGAATATGAGGAAAATCCCTTCAAATGAGAAAACGTAGAAAAGTGTCCTTTATGGTTCTTTAGTTTCTGGTCATTACTTTGCAAATATAGTGAGTAAACACTTTCAAAAAATATAATTCAAGTTTCTGGTTTGCTTCAGTAGACAAGCATTAACAAATTACTAACACTACAGCCATGACTTCTTGTTCAATTCTGAAATTAAGACAGTGTTTTGAATCTTCTTAATCAAAACATTTCTAAGTTAACAACTCAGCATAGCTGGAGGATGGGAAAAATCTTCTCTTTTATTCCAGAACAGAGCTGCTTTCAGAAGACTGCAAATAAAGAGGTTTCAAGTGTAAATTAGGAGCTTTTGTTTGTTATATGCTTGGTTTATATAAAATATACATAAGGTGACGGGAATGTTGCACATAAGAAAAGGTCTGGGGGGTTTATGTGTGTGGGTTTTGTTTTTCTAAATAGAAAATGGCCAAGAGTGCCACATGGTGAGACTTCTGGGGAATAAAACCATAATAGCATCCAAATCGTATAAAAGCTTTTTATTTAAGTTATACAGATCAGCTTATCAGAACACTGTTAGTTCATCTGGAAGGTTTTTGACTGCTGGCTCTAAGATCAGAATTAACATAATCCATTTTAAATCCATTCTAGAGTCCCTTAGTAATTATACATATATGGAGCTCAGGACCTTGCCCTTTTAACATCTGTTCTGATAAAGCACTGAAAACTTACTAATTTGAAGGTCATCTGCAGGTCAGGATTTAAACCAAAAAGTTTTGCATATCATGTCATAGAATGATGTATTTAGGTATTTAGATTTTAAAACTTTCCACAGATTTAACTCAATGCTGAAGGTTTTGATAATATTATTAGTTCCCATCATGTATTATCAATCACATAAGGTGAAGATTACCCATTTGACTAAAAGTGAGTTAAAGAAGTATCTTCAATCTTATTTTTTCATATAAATATAGCTTTCTTCTGTCTAGTCTTCTAAGATGATCTTATGAGAATATGCTCCTCAATGCAAAATTTGTGATCTTTTCAAACTGAAGACACAAGTTTGAAAACACCAATATGGGTCATATGATAAGACTGTGCAGAACTGATCCATTTCAACACCAGCACAATGGATTTTACTAAAATCTCCAAACTATAAAAATGGAACCTTCTAATATCAGGAAGAACCAGGAAAGAAAAAACCAACACACAACACAAAAGTAAATTTAAAAAACTCACAGCAAAGAAACAGCCACCCTCCCTCTCACCCCGAAGATTAATATTAGTGTTTTAGTGTTATGCATCATCTAATTCTTTGCAAAATGCCCCAGGCACAGAACAGTCAGGTCTGTACAGAATATGAAACATCAGCACACAAAACTCCCAAAATTAAAAGAAAATGACCATTACTTTGGTGTAATGAAGTATTCCTTTATGCTTTAAATGACAAAGAGAACTTTTAAGACTTTCATCAGCAGAGTGTTGTTTGGAGGCAGTAAAGAGAAATACCGTTACTTACTAAAAAAGCCCCATCAAGTTAAACTACATCAGTAAAGAAATTACAAAGATCAGGAGCAAGATGAACTCAAAGACTGAATTTTACTGAGAATAATTTATTTGCACAGAAGCTTATTAAGTAAAAAATCATGTAGTTATATCCCTAAATTTCCTGCTGAAAAAAACTGAGAGACAAAATCCTCATTTTATTTTAATTAAGAAAACAAACCTAGTTTACAAAGAAAAAGTAGTACTATTCCTCAACTTTCGTGCTTCCCTTAGAGGACACACTGTATATTCTTGCTTAATACATTTCCACCGAGTAAATACTAAAACTTTGCTACCAAACACATTTAAGGGAGTTCTTTCGGATTTTTCAGTATTGCTACAGAAAAATCATATTCAGAGAGATCCTGAGAGTGACACGTTGAAATTACAGTTGAAATCCTTTTACCACAAGTACTTATTTTGTTTTTAAATCTAGTTGCCTTACTAACTTTAAACCTAAGTTTTAAAACTTTCCCAGCATACAAATTCTGTCAGTTTTGATGAACTGAGATAGAGGCACTACTAACTCTGAAACTTCTGTAAAGTAAATCAAAGGCTCAGTATTTCTGAAAATCAGATTAAAGAGCTGCTGTGTGGAAAAAACCAAGACATGTGGAATACCTTTTTTGTCAATAATGATGTGGTAGGAAACTTTTATAGAAAGTGAAATTATCAAACTAATAATGCTTGAGAATGGTGACAAAGAAAGCAGCTGACATTTCAGTATCAAATAACCACATCATATAAATTCTGATGGGGTTTTTTGTCAGATCCATGGTACCTCTGGGAAGTACTGATTTGTTGTCGGTAAAATCCAGTGCTTCATTCTGACACTGTTCCAAAACAATGCAGAAAAACAAAATCAAATTACCATGGCTTTATCTGCTCTGATATCTTCCATATTGACATGGGTAGAACCAAATTATACAAATCGTGAATTTTTCATATTTGCATCCTTTAAATCTTAAGGTTTATTTGGATGCTTGGAAGGTTTATGCAGAGAAAGGATGCATGACTGTCTCAGTGAGTTTTAGTAACTTGAATAACTAATCAACTCTGCCTTTCCCACAGTTTGGAAAAAAGCTTATAACAAGGTCAAAAAACAAATCCAAGTCTTTCAGGGCAAAAAGCTCACTCTGAAACACTACACTCATTCTTCAGTCCATCTCACAGAAGATGTGAGAAGATTCAGAGACAACCTTAGCAGATTGACTTATTGAATTATGATGGATTTGAGTTTTTTGTAATATTTACTATAGAAAAAGACTTGCAAAAACACCAGTTCTAACTGTTTTCAGTTAGACCACAATCACTTGAAACAACTGGGACCTGCCTCCCAAGACCCATATCAAAATCCAAACACTAAGGCCATGGTAACAGAGCTGTATGAAACATGTGATGACCTTATCTCTGACTTAAAATTCAAGCTCAAATTGTGTAAGTGCATAGCCCCCACCAGGTGGTTGGGAGAGCAGCAAAGAAACCACACTTCTCCTTTGTGCTTCCTCAGTTAAGACTTTAAACCCTCTGTAGCTCTTTCCAGCCAACTGTGTCTGTTTAGAGCAGATTCTGCAGTTACTTCCTCTCACTACTACAGTTCTTGTCAACTTGTGTTATCCATGGCTCAGGAGACAGACAAATAGGATACAGAGCCTTTCACCTCTAGGTCATCAGTTCAAATGTTACCCATGTTGGTAAAGGACCAAAAGTTGCTATCAAAATGGCCTTTTTCACTTCTCTGTAAACCTCCATTCCACCTGCACAAACCAGTGTGTATTCCAGATTGAAAATCCTGCATTATCTTAAAAGAAGTCTGCCACAGAAAAAGAAAATTAAATTTCAATCTTTTTCCTGTAACAACTATCCCCCAAACACATATAATATCCATACTTTTGTTTTCCCTTTAAATATTAGATTTGAGAGTTTTATTCATGGTGGAAGACTGTAAGACAATGGAATAATGGAAATATCTTCTAAAAGGCCACAAGCAGAGAAAGTCAAGATATCTTTTTATTAAAAAAAAGAGCAGTGAAAGCTTTGTTGCATTAACAAATGTCAATGAAGGTTTATGAGAAATTATCTTTGCCTAAAATAAACATTCCTCATTGCTTTGTTGTGTCTCGAATTGTGACTGCTACTCTTTCTGACTCTTCCATGAAAAAGCTTCACAGCAAAAACTTAGGAAGATCAATTTTGAAATCCCTTGTACGTGCACACATCAGCTGTCAGGTCTTTGTACTGACACTATGGATGTTCTTGATGTTGCTCAATCTTTTAGTAGTGATAAAGGCCAGAATACACGCACTCTGCTGAGCCACAAGGAAATCACCAGTTGAATTACCTGCAAGTTCCATGGGATAGCCACCTGTCGGCTGTATTACAGGGAATTGTAAAGTTACAGGCAAAATAGTAACTGTAGTGAAGCTAATGAAAGAGTTATCTGAGCTGCAGCAGTAGCCTGCAGCAGAGTCTAAGCATTCTGCACTCTATGTGATTTCAAGGCATGGTACATCAAAGCTATGGCATCTCCCCTCTCCTTTAGATCTCTTTATGGTATGACAATAACATGTCCAAACCCCTCAATTCAGGAGTCCTTAGACTTTTAAGACTTCCTGTCTGGCAACAACTTCCACAGGAAAATTATCAGACAGAAGTCTTTAAGATTTGAAGAGTACTGATGGCTTCTCAGAAAGCACATCAAGCATCAGTGGACTCTACAAAAGCACTAGTAAATAAAGAGTCAAAATGCTAAAATCCATCAGCAATTTTATCTCACCTAAATGACCTTTACATGATGACAACTTCCCCTGCAATTCTAAAACCAGGATGCTGCTTGCCTCGCCTGACAGAGCAAGGGTAGGACAGAATGCAGGCATTGAACCCAGTGTTTTCAGTATTTTCAGGACACTAAACGTAGCATTGTCCACAGAAGACCTTGCAGAGGGAAGTGGTGTGATTCAGACAGCACACTCCTTAGTCTGATCTCTGACTGGAGTAGCAAGGGGACTGTTTACATCTTTCTGCAGAGCTGCTCCAAGAACACTGCAACAACATGCCATTACTACTACTACTACATGCCAGCTGCTCTAAGCAGATGCTGAACAAGTGTCCTGTTCAGAGGTAACATTGTCTAGCAGTCAAGCTGATGAGATCTACCACACTGGTTCACATACAGCAAGTTTTAATTGTAATAAGAGACACCACAGCGCCAGAGCTGTAAGGTCATTCTTAAAGCTTTTGTATCTTGGCAGAAGACCTCCCAGAGAGCAAACACACATAGGTATCATGTAGCGCATATATCACTGTCAAAGATGCATCAGATTTGCTGCAATGTTCATAGATCTGATGTGTACAGTTAATCTGGCACATTTTGGACATGTCTGCACATAGGCTTTAGAGCTGATTGCTCACACAGTGGCTGCTGTTAAGGGTTTTCAGATGTCCAACAGTATGGCAGGAGGCGTTGGCTACTCAGAAACCGAAATCCAGACAAACAGTCCAAGAGTAAATCTGCATTACATAGCAGCCCTGCAGACAACTGACTGTGCACAGCTAGTTCCAAATGGAAACAGTCCTGTCCAGACAGACTTGTCAGCAGGAGCTCCCTGCAGCGGTGCCAAGTGCACGGAGAGGCACCGCCAGCAACCAGGAACCCAGCAAGGGCAGGCACAGAGCACTGGTGTGACTGAGGCGCTGTGAAAAGCGGGCAGAGACCACAGTGGCAGTGATGATATGGAAATCATGAAGAAGAAAACAGCAGCAGTGGTGTTGCTGGGGTGGGTGTGCGAGGTGCAGACAGCAGCCCCAGTGGGACAGGATGCAGCTAAAGCAGAGGGCAGGGGCAGCCAAGCTGCCATGGAGGAAGGGAGAACTGGGGATACTGGGACTACAGCAGCAGTGAGTGGCTCCCTGAGAAAGTGCAAAGTGGAGACACAAAAATGAAGGAGCAGTTGGTCAGGTACCAGTTATAAAGTATTATCCTAGATTATAGTTTTAATTCTTTTTAACAAGTCAATTTGTCACAGAGGGAAAAACGCCAAGCAACAAATTATCTGCACTTCATTCTCATAGTCCCATTTATACAAAAAGCATAGAGAAACCAGTTAGTCCTAAAGAAAGATATAAGGAGTCCTTTCTTCTGGTATTATGTGTTTAATTTAAATATGTAATGATTTATTCATCAGATATTAATGTACTCTAAAAGACCTTTAGTCCCTAAGGATCTTATTTTTCTTGCTTCTTAAACTGCTTTAAGTAATAAAAACCAGTAAATTTTATTTCACATTTTATAATCGTAATTTCAGTTCATGCCATGCTCATTTAAGTAAGCATTATTTTTCATGGCAAAGACTACACATATACCAAGCTACAGACCAAGAACACTTACTTGTCTACATAAGTGTTTGCTATTCTGTGGACTTACTTACAAATGTTACATTTTTTCTCATAGAAATAAGTTTACTCACCTTTTAACACTCATCTGTTCTTTTAGTTTGCTGTACATTTCCAGCACTGCATAAAAGCAAGCAGATTAACTTGTGAGTTTTACTGTGGCTTTAGTTAATAAAAGAGGAAAATATGTACTGTAAAGGACAAAATTAGAAATAGAAAAGGATATGCTATATTTACCTTATTTAATTTCTACTCTAACATAAATGTGATAAACCTAGCAAAAAAAATTCTAGAATGCAGTTAAAAAAGATAACTGAACTCTTAACAGATTTTCAGTTAAAAAGAATTAAGATTAACAAAACAGTCAACACTATACATATTGAGCATATTCATTCATTTACTACATGCCACAACCTGATCTGCATTACCAGTCCACGGCCTGTCTCCATAAAAAGGCAACAGTACCACCTACTGTACTCAGAACACGTCAACAAGAAGACTTCCCAAAGAAAAATTCTCAAATCTACTTTACAGCAATATGACAAACAGGATAAAACCCTATGGAGCTGTGTGCAATCCTGCAATATCACCATCCTGAAACAACATTTAGAGCCCCTTTGTTTTATTTCAAAACAGCTGTAGTGGCACAGAGCTAAAAGCACAATGTTGAAAGAGCATCATCAGTATATTCCCCAGTATTCAAACACTAAAATCCACCCTCTCAAGCAACAAATTAACTGTTTACCATATTAAAAATATTACTTCATGTGAAGTTTTACGTGGCTACACTGTTTGCGCCATGCAATTGTCTCATCGTCTTCTGACATCACCGCAATTGTTCTGTGTCAAATATTGCAGAAGACATGGAACCTACATGCTGACATCTTTTTAAAACCTATTAATATTTTTGTTAAACTGGATGGTACAGGACCAGAACTTAGAAAAACAGAAGACTTCTTTTGGCTATTGTGACTTACTTTATTTAATTTGCCACCATATTTAGCTATAAGGCACTCACCTGGAAGACACAACTGTAGTTTTTCTACAACTGTTGTAATATTCCGCTGTTGAACTCTACATCGGATGATTTCCTCTGTTTGGGCTATCACCTTAAAGGGTTTTTTTTTTTTAAAAAAAAAAAAGGAAGGAAAATCACACTTAAATTATGCAAATAAATTTATTTTGCTACAAATATTTGTAATGCCCATATAGGAAGCACCATTTCCTCACCTCTTTCCCAGCATCCTGAAGCCTTCGGTTGGTATCAGTAACTTGGACCTTAAAAATAATTTCACCTTTGTTAGACAAATATGCATATATTGCCCCGATGTGACTGCTCACCCTTGTAATCAGATCATGCTTCCTGAGAAACTTAGAACAAAGAAATGCAAATTCAAATTAACTCTACAGCTTGAACTTGAACTTTTGATCGCAAAGGGCTTTTGTTAAATTCAATTACTTATGACAGTTCTTTCTAACAGATTCTGTGGCAAACTTCTCAAATTTACTTGGGATTTTTGAACTTTCCTTGTTTCTGTAGGTCTGTCAAACAATTCAAATCATTGACCCAATTGACCACTGGTCCCTTTTTGATAACCTCAATGAGCTCTATGGGCCATTCATTGTCTGTAAGAAATGGTGATTGCATTTTATGGTAATTAAACATTCATACTTTGCTGAATGCAAACACTGGGTGGTTGATTAACATCAAACGTGGAAATCTCCAAACCACAGCAACATTTTAATGCTGCAGGTGCAGGCAAAGCTCAACCTCAGATTTTCCCACATAGTAAGTGACTCATTAGGTCATCATAATAAGGAAGCACATTCTAGTTTATTAAAAATCTCATTAATTTCTGAACAAAGATGCTCAATGACCTCATTGATGCTGTATTTGGTCTCTTGTTATCTGAATATCCTTTATATAATGGTCTTCTAATCATAACCTCTGATGAACTATGCTCATTCTGTCTGGTGTGCATATTTTGCTCTCAAAAGTGTAAGGAGAGCTAAAAGGGACGGATCTCATAATTCACTATTCTGCATTCTGACCTGTGAGGAAATCTTTTTTCTCATATCTCATGAAAACTACTAACATCACCTACTCTCCTGCTCATTACAAAGTAAAGAACAGGGGTTTTTTTGCATGCACAATTGTGGTATTTTTAGTTTTCTAGTAAGGACTTTCAATTCTTCTAAGGTCTGACATAGAAACACATGATTAGGAAAAGACCTATTTAAGAAATACTGTGTTTATCATTTGTTGTCCCTCACCTTCTGAGAAAGCCTTTAAAAAAAGGCAAAATAATTTGGTAGCATTTTCTGAAAACATACATTCAAAAAATCAAAATGAGATCTAATAAAATATTCAGCTTTGTAAATATAAATCACTGTATCAGGCAACATGGCTGTAATCACAAATTTGGTTCAATTCACTTCTAAAAAATTGCTGCAAACATCAGAGTGTATGTGATAAACACTAAATTAATCTTCAGTAGAAGAGTCCAGTTCCTTCTTTTAGATTCAAAGCCAATAATACATGAAATACTGAAAAACTCGTTACTTACCTTTAGTTTTTCTGCATCAGCCCTAACTTTAAGAAGTTCTGTAATAGCATCCACAAAGCCCTGATGGTGAAAATTGCACATCTTTTCTATCTCCCTGTCATGGTTACGTATGCAGGCATCAAGTTTTTCCATAAACTTCTGATGTGCATTTGGTTGGTCATCATATACAGACCTATTAAATACAAATAAGAAAATAAAAGTTTACTTTTTTCCCCAGTTGAAAATAGTATGCATGCAACAAGCTTTATTGAAACCTATCTCTCTTAACAAGAAAATAAAGGCAAGCAAACTTGATGTTAGTGGCATCCTTTGGTTGATCCACTCCATCAAAATCAGCATTACAAAAAAAGATGGCACAAAACTGAGAACTGATGGCGCAAAACCCAGCCCTTATGGCATTAATCCAGGTGCTTAACCAGTTACATCATGGTTGACCTGAGCCTCACTGGTCTGTTATTTATGCCCTAATGCTCAAATTTGGGTACAAAAGAATCAGTTTCTCCAACCACCTCAAATAGCATGGATCGCTTTTCCATCAAATTCCACTCTTTGCTAAATATAAAGAAGTGCAAACATACAAATTTGCTTTCCTGGTATTCCTAACAGCAGAGTTATCCAACTAAATCAGGGTCGGATGACTCCAGCCGGAATGCCCGGAGCACTGTGAGGCAGCAGCCGGACCCCTGGCAGAGGCAATCCCCAAGGCTCCATCCCCGCCCATCCATGCCCAACAGCTCCCAGGGCAAAACCACACACACACCTAAGGCTGCCTCCACAGCACCTAACTGTCAGGAAGGGCTACAATCAGGTCTTCTGGCTTATTTTACTAATTCTCGAATAGTTCACTCAGAAAACTCCAACAGCAAACGTGACTTGGGAGAAATTACTGGTGTCGTTTGTTAAGCAGCATCAGAAGCAGAAATCTGCATGGAGAAATGCTCAAGCATGAGAAGGAGCAAAGGAGCCACAGAGCAATTTAAAGCTTTAGACTTTACCAAAACCAAAGGTATGGAGTCTCCCAACAAAGGCAAAGCACAGACAATTCCAAAAATTGATTAATAATTCAATACCACAACAACAGCAAAGACTGGTAGTTTTGAAGTAGCTTTTCACATAGAATGAGAGCAGCAATACTAGGATGATTTAATCATATATATACAAACACATTTGTACTGCAAACTACAAGTGTTAAAAAAAAAGTGATCAAAAATCTTTAAATTGCTTTTTTAGCCTCTAATTTCCTTTCACAATTATAAAGTTTTCTCCAGATATTTATAAGGAGAAGCTGATTTTGAAAAAAAATAAAATTAAAAAATGTTACCATGAGGAAAAGAAAAGGCTGAATGTCCAAGAATTTCAGTGTTACTTGCAGAAGTACAATCTTAACTTCAAGACCCAAGCAATCATGAGTCAAAGCCTCTAAAACTCGAGTAGCAGGAAAGTACTTCCCTCCCAGTCTTCTTGGAGAAGTGTGATTTCCCATATTCCTCAAGATTCTCTTTTCTAACCAGACATCTGGGCTTTGCTGAGATCTGAGCCCATCATCAGCACAACAAACCTATAGCTGAATGTCTGACAGGAACACGACCTTTCAATGAAGAAAGGATGCAGAAAAGACTCTTGTAATAAGATTCTTTATACTTTGAGTTTCTTTTGACCTCATACAACATATTCAGAGAAGTAACTGAACTTAAGTGACAGAAGAAAGGGCACATGCTGTCCTACATGTTGAAAGAAGAAAGCCAATTCCTTATATTCTGCTTGTTATAGATACTTTTTCAGGGGAAAAATCTATTGAATAAAATTTTCCAAGAATACCCCTTTTTGCTTATGATAGGAAAATAAGGCTATGGTACTGAAACCAGGTTCTTTCCTCTGAAGTGGACCAGGGGAAGAATAAGACTGTTGACCCATAAAGTGGTTCACCCCTCACCATTTCTACCACCACAGTTTGAAATGATGGCTGGAAGGAGCAAATGTGTGCCCATAAGTCTCTCCTCCTGAGGCTCCTGTCAGACTGCCTGAAAGGGCTCCCTCAAGGCTGCCCAGGATGACTGAGCATTAAAAGGCTGAGGTGATGGTCATAAGTGACCTGCATCACCAGAGGGAAATACCCACATGCAGAACCCAGTGCTGGCTGCAGGGAGAAGCAGCACTCTGGCCTGGGAGGAAAGAAAGGTGCAAGACACAGTGGGCATTGAGTGAGGCCTCATTAGGCAGCCTGATGTTCTGCATGAGAAGATATAGGGGTGAGCATGTGGACCACAGCATCCGTAAAGAAAAGGGGAGGGGATGAGAAAAAGGTTCAAAGACTGATGTGGTAGCACTCTGAAATAGACATTATAGTTACATAAGGGCTGCTCCATCAAGAAGGGTCAGAGATGCTGGAAGCTACAGGGTGGGCACAGAGGGGTATCCAACAGCCTTCAGATTTGGAGGACCAGATGCATCAAAGTGCCTTCATAGACATCTTGCAAGCATGAGCCTCCTCAAATTGGGCTGGACTCACCACCTATACTGCAATGCATGTGAAAGAAAACAAACTAAAATACAAACAAACAAAAACCACAACAAATCCAACCAACCAACAAAAAAAACCCTAAACAAAGAAACAACCCCACACACAAAAAAAAACAAACAAAAAAAAACCCCCAAAATATACGCAGAAAATAAAGTTCAATTTATTACTGCTTTCTTCAGCCTTTTTGTTTAAGGGTGGAAGAAGCCTCCAGGTTCAGGTCTCCTTCCAGTGTTCTCAAAGAGAAGTGAGAAAGGAGCATCATTATCACAAAGATAGGGGACTTCTATCTGTCACCATGTGCCCAAACTGTAAATGCTGTCATCTAAGCATAAATGAAAACAGCAGTAAAACTCAGTAAAGAAAATATAACTAAAATGAGAATGAGACTCAAAGGTGGTACAAGAAGAACTCCATACCTCAGTTTGTACCACCAAACTTTCTTTGATGGTAGGTAGCAATGGACTGTGGTTTTGGACATAGTTATTGCCTGATGATTTGGGGTAACCAATAGCTACCCTGATAATTTTTTTATCCATTTCACTTCTGTGCCAACATTTTCAGACAGGCTCTTAAAATACTGACAAAAGGAAATCCTTCGCAATCAAGATTTCTCTTTAAAATGTTATTAAAAAAAAAACTCAGAAAACACATCTAGAAGTTCTGGAAGTACAAACAATATAGCATAGGTAATACAGTTTCCACTGTTATAAAAATCTGTATTGATTTTCCTCAATATTAAGCCCAGTTATGCTTAAATTTAATTATAATAAAGTACTGGGTTTTAATCTCAGGGGTATTATCACAATGTTTAATTGAAAGTAATACAGGGAACTAATGTTCAAAATAAGGAAGAAAGCAATACTGTGTACTTCCCAATACCTTAATCACAAGATTACCCTACCTTCTTAAAATAATAGTTACTATTTTGTGTCGTACATTGTACCCTTTTCTGCAAGGATACTAATAAAATTGGGACCTGTGATTTAAACCAGTATTTTGACAGACCTCCCCTATGATGTACTAGTAGTATAAATTCCATGTTAATTACATACGTAAACAGCTCCATCTTGTGGGAACAACAAATCAGCACGAGTAAAAAAAACCCTGAGACAGAACTGCTTGCCTTTACAGAAATAAATATTTAAAAGAAATTCACACTTTGTATCACAACTTTCTCATCTAGGTGAGAAGAACATGAATAAACAGGTTTATTGACTCCTTTAGGACACTGTCCTCTGAGGACACTTTACATATGCAGTTTCAGGGGCTTCAGAACAATGTCTGATGGCCTAAAACACCAGCCTTTTTGAAAATATAAGTGTACACTGGAGGGCCAGGCCATCTTTGACCATGGACAGAAATTAGGCTTTTTCTCAAATCTGCAAACACAAGTGAGACAATACACACCTGATTTACCGATTAGGGAACATCACACATCATAGTTTATTTCTGGTACTGAAGCTCATTAAACATACACTTATTTCAAAGATCACCTACACCTATCTAAATAAAGTAATTGGTACCTCTTAATAATTATCTGAAAGGGTACATTTCAACAGATAATGACAGTGCAAGAGATGCTGATAACAATTCATCACTTTTGAGAGCTAAATTATCAGGCAGAAAAATCACCAATACTGCAGTACCTTGGAGAGACATGAAATCCTAAAAGCATCCTAGAGATAATGCTTTAAAATTACAAGAAAAATTAACTGAATTTACAACACACACAGAGTTCTGTTGGAAAGCAAGTGAGGAAGTAGTAATCCTTCTAGCTCCATTTCTTCAGGAGACGACAATTACATCCAATTATGTCTACCCTAAAAATCTCTCCCCCACTGTAAATTGCTTCACATTCAGCAGTAGGAAGTGTTTTAAAAAGGGCTAATGTGCCTAGGATGCCAAAGGAATTTTTACATTTGCAATACGCAGTTCTTTCAGGTTTTGTTTACATTTATACACCCCTGAATGAAGAGCCCCAAGGATCTTCTTTAGCTTTATGGGCCCCTGAAGTAGATGCTGATGGTCTAAAATACAGCACAAATTTGAACTGTGTCAAACTGAAAGACATGATCAGCTTTTATTAAAACTGCTTTATTAAAACTGCTTTCAACCTCTGACCTGCACAACTATAGGAACCTATAGACTACTGGTTGATTCATACCATGAAATTTTGACAAGAAAGTTTTTTTCTTTGTATGAGTCTTCAGACTGGATAAAAAAAGGAGAAAATCACTAATGTTGGAGACAGAAGTTTATATTTGATTTTGGCACCCAAAAACCCCAAACCAACGCAACTTTATCACCTTAATTTTCAATCTGGAATGAGAGAACTTTAACTTGAGTGACTACTTAGCCACCAGTACAGCAAACCAGTGATAGGACAGGTACTGATTTCTTTCCTAATCCACAGGGCAAACAGGGAACCTATGAAGAGCATAAGCAGAGCTGAACAACTTTCCTGGTAATGTGTAGCAGCTTATCTGTCTATATTACCAGAACTCTGTATATAAACTGAGACTTTTTTTTTTACTCATTCCAACAACTGGATGAGTCATATTAATGCCAGTCTAGGTAATAAGAAGATAGTGTAGAAAGTACTTGAAAAAGGAAAAAAAATAAACTAGGAGCAGTCAGAGACTGACCTAAAGGAGAAAAATGTCTCTGTTCACTGGATACATTTTATTGCAATAGGGATATTTTCAGCTTGATCTTCCTTACTAGGTAGGCTAAAGGGAGAACTATGAGCATAAACAGATTTGAATTCAGGTCTCAAGAAATAATGAAGGAGGATTTCAGACACGCCATCATTGTCCAATTGAAAATAATAAGTTTACTTTATACCATAAAAACTTCCCTAAAACTTTTACTTTCAAAACTGAAACACAATATGAAAAACGTGTATTTAATAGGTCTTACTGACGAGTTTTTGTGTTTTCATGCAAAAATATACTGAAGCACCAGAGGGCACCATCCTATGCACAAAAATACCTGCGGTTAAGTAAGGAAAAAAGCATCTCCAGAGAACTAAAATTCAGCCAAAAATTGTAAAATTTAACATGCCAAGAATTCCACATAACTCTTAAAAAAATTAAAATTCAAAATAAACTATCCTGAAATCATCTGATCTATTGCTTAATAACAACTCCATACATATACATTATCACTCTAAGTGAGCATCAAAAATGTCTTCACAAATGGTTACAGTCTCACTTCAAAAATATATTTCTGTTATCATTTCATACAAATATTTCTGTGCATGCATTCAGGATGTATGTCCTTAAATGCCTGAGTGTAGGTGGGCATAAAAGAGGATGAGAATTTCACCAACGAGGAGGGAAATAAAAAGTTAGAAAAAAAAAAAGCCCAAAAAAACATATAAACCCAGAAATTAATTTAACACATTGACTAGACTACTGGAAGGGCAGACAATGCAAGTGCATATAGACTATTAAGTGTAAAAGGACAGGAGCCCAAAATCATTTTTTGGAAGTTCAGCAAGTATCCCAAATTTGCTTTTTCCCTCCTCATCTCCAGACTAACTCCACATCTATGGCTTCTAGACTAGAAAACTACAATAACCAGACCTAAGTCAACTTCTACTGTAATCTTCTTGTTTTAGCATGAAAAAATAGATTTCAAGAATAATCAGAATGAGAACTAAAGCAATTTTGTCTCCTATCTATAGCAAAAGGTGTAAGTTTTCAAAGGAGAGAAGAACTGCTCAGGAACTCAGGCTTCAGGCCAAAAAGATGAACTTGAAGAGTTTTATTAAAAATAAAATCTCCATACCTTCATAAGAAAATAGTAATTCAGAAGATAATATGAATTCCTGGTTGGTGATAACTCTCCCACTTAAAAATCATTACTAGAACAGTCTATAAGATAAAAAAGTAATATTCAACAAATCCCATTGGAGTTTAAAAAACAATTTATTTCTTGAAGGTTTTGGAATTGTTTTGTGTGTTCTTTTAAATAGGCAATTATTCAACTTTTAATTGCAATCCACATTCAGGAAAGACAAACCTGAGCTTATGGAGCTTTACTGTAAACTTTTTAAGAGAACAATTCTGCTTCTAGTAATCATTTATAACAGGCTCTAGCAGCAGCAGAGACTTTAAAACAGATCATGTATTTTAAAATAGCCAAAAAACATGTCAGGAAAAAAAAAAAAGAGAAAAAAAACCAGCAATCTTTTTACAGGACAAAGAAACTCCTTATTAATGACTTGTCACCTTCCACCATTTTCACACCTCCCTCAACCCATCCTGTTCTGTCCCATTTCTAGGATGAATTGCAGGTTTCCCCACCCCTGCCCATATTGCCACAAACTCTTTCATTTCCTGATTACACAAGACATATGAAGCAATTCAAAACTGTATGTACACATTCCTTTCAGGATACTGATAACCACTCAGTAAGTGGCAATCACTTACAACTCCATGAATGCTGTGACAATGACAGGAACTACACCTATCTGTACAACAGTTGTACGAGTTTGACATGGAATGTAAGTCTGACCATGCAACTTCTGACCTTCAACAGAAGCAAGAGAAAAAGATTCATTTGTAGAGCTTCAAATTAAGCACCATGGCGGGGAAAAAAATTACTGATTACATTGATCAATTAAATGAAGGCACAAAAAAATCCCCCCAAACATGCACTTTTAATACAATTTTTCACAGTAATACTTTAAACAAAATACAAAAATAAACCAACTCTCAAATGAAGAAACTGTGCTTATGGATAATAATGTCTTTATAATTCATATCTTGCTACCAATGTCAATTTTGTCCTGATGCTAGAGACACTCTCAACTACTTCCCATAAACACATTGCAAGAAGTGACCCC
Source organism: Nicator chloris (assembly GCA_013400495.1). Taxonomy (NCBI): domain Eukaryota; kingdom Metazoa; phylum Chordata; class Aves; order Passeriformes; family Pycnonotidae; genus Nicator; species Nicator chloris. The sequence goes on from WAAE01016115.1 coordinate 19,554, forward strand.
CTAGATGCTCTCCCTATTTCTCCTTTCATCAAAAAAAAATCCCAAAATGAAACAGCAACACAGAGCTATACTAAATTAAAATTTTAAATAAAGTAATATTTACAATTCAAATTTGCATGATTAATTTAGTGGGATCAGTGCAAAAGACTAACAATGCAAATTAAGATTCTGCCCTTAAAACAGTCCTGTCACACTGTGACTATAACCATGGCATTCCTAACCATGATACTGTATCACACACTCCATTTGAGCTGCAATTTCACAGGAAACACTGCAGAAACTTCCTTTGTCCTACAATATACAAAGATATTTTCTGTTTACACAAGCTGCAAACTTTGTAGGGATTTTTCCATGGAGTAATTTCATATAGGTGGCTGCATACACCCTAAAAAGCTTTATAAAATAATGTCCAGGTGTTTCCTGTAATTCAATTGCAGTTATGGTAATAAGCACATTTCTTAAAACCTAAGTAGCCTTTCAATGCCAAACGCTACCTATGCTCCAGTTCTGCCATTCTTACTCATAATTACATCTCACCACTCTATTTAAAAGCTCACATTACATGCCAGAACAACACAGAACACAGCTATGGCCTATTCAGAGAAAAGATTTTATTAATCTTAGTTTAGCTGTTATGCTTTGCTTGCCTGGTTTTCCTGGATGTGCAATTTCTGTGAATTGTTCTCACTAATAGTATCCTGTTTCTATGAGCAGGAAAGGGCTGAGTACAGTTTGTTAGTTAACATTACTTCCTATAAGCAGGGTCCTTATTCTGTAGTAGCAGCACTAGAGCAGTCATTGTTCATGCTGGATAAGCTATGGATCATGCTGATGGCTGTTAATGGACATCCTCTGCAGCGAAACATGAACTGATAATCAGTACACCCAGATTTGCAATAGACTTCCTCCTTCCTGTTTTTACACTGCTGACCAAGGAGATGCCTCTTCCTGCTAAGCCTTTGTGTGTTACTGATGTATGAAGCAAGAAACCGAAAAACAAGTGCTGTGCTACCACTTTTTTTCCTAATTTTGTGCTGTAATAGTAGATAAAAAGGCAGCAAAGGAAATGGCAGCTTCGCTCCCTTTGGTACTGGCTATCGCCACGGAATGAAGTGCCAAGTTTGGCCATCTGTTTCATGTACCTAAATGGATACAAGTGGATGTAGTTGGAACCTACATTATTTCACAGAACATAAAGCAGGAAACTGAAGTCTATATAGCAATATGTTTATCTTCCCTTAATATTTTCAGAGACTGTTTGTTACATAAATTGTTACATTTTATGAGCAACAGATTCATCTGTAAACCAAATTGTGAGCTTCTAAGTTGTTTTAAAAAAATGGATGATATTTCTATTACACATGCACCAGAAATAATCAGGCATCTATTACAACCTCTAGCTAATATGTCAACTTTATCTAGAGCACTTGAGATGTAATCTTTGAGATAAATACATCAATTGTTTTAGAAGAAAATAAATTTCATATTTCAACAATCTCATGTCTCTTCACAAGACATATGAAATAGAACAGAATATTTAATATCAGGAATGTGTAAGTTACTTATGTCAATAGGCTCTGAATATCAAAGTTACAAAGATGTAAACACATTACTTCAGAAATGTAAGAAGTTCCAGATAAAATACTCAGTAATTAAAAAGTTTCAAAACCCATTGGATTAAGAATGTATTCTGTTCAATACAGATCAAACCAGATAATTCTCTGCTGCATCACACTCCTCTGTAAGCATATAACCAAAGCATAAATTTTACAATGATTTTATATTATTCATTTTTGTTAACTCTATGAGCTCATATAGCCTATACATAAAAAATCATCATGTATTTAATTCATGTAAAACAACAGCCTGTACTGTATATTCTTTGCATATCTCCCAGGATCACTGAAGAAAATAAAACATGACTTCTAAAAAAAGTCTGGTTTCAATTCAGAAGCTGAACTGAAACTCACAGTGTTTCTCTCAGTTGGGAAGCCATTATGAGTGTTGATACAACTGACTAACTCCAGTTCTCTACCTGCTTGAAAAACAAAGAAAATCTGTTAATTTCTTTGCAGCTTCCTAAGTTTATGAAACATACCAGAACAAATATACAGTATAAAACGGTATCTACTATGTTACTTTTATGTTGAAATTAACAGAAAACAAAACTTGTAAGAAAATATTGCTTCCATGAACAAAATGGGGTAAAATCCTTCAAAGTCACTCTCTGCCTAAGGAAATGTGCAAGCTGTCAAAGTCCTAAAACCTGACAGTTTAAACATTTCCTTTTGAAGCTGAAATGTCTCAAAAGTATCCCCCAGGTACATATACAACAGTATATGCTTTATTAATTTTGTATTACTCTGATTCACAGGAGAATTGCATGTTACATTCACTGCAATTTTGCAAGCAAATTACTTTCCCTGAGACACAGTGAAAATCCCACTTGCAGTATTAGAATTGAATGCTTTTCTCAAGCTATATTAAAAAAAGAAAAAAAAGACCCCAGCATCTTTTAGGTCTTCTCGGTCCAATCCCACGTCTTTCCATCAAGGCTGATGCACCCTAAAATCTGTTTCCTTCCTTCTTAATACCTCTGTCAGTGATTAAGTTCCTTACTAGTTTGCTATTACTGGCAAAGGTTGAGGTACGGGAAGGACTTCAGCCGGGCTCCAGGAGAGATCATTAACTCCTTCCTGCACAGGACGCAGTTTGTCAGGAGTACAGATAGTGCCCTAGTAGACATGTACAAGATGAGGAAGAGACGCTTTGTTGAAAATACTTCATCAAGCTGAACATCAAATTGAACTGTTATTGTTATACCAAGCTCTGTGGTGACAGGGATTACGTTTGGGCATTTCAACCATCACCAGGAAACAGAAAGACTAGCCACAGCTAGATTTTACAACTCGCCACAGCAAGCCCTTCAGCAAGATAAAATCTCATGTGATTACTTGATGCTGATGCAAAGCTAGGTCTGTATTTTTGAATGAGTTAGTACTTAATAGTTTACTACAACCCATAAAAATAGCTTCCTATTTGCAAATCCTTTTCTGGCATTATCTTAAAAGCATTATTTAAGACATATTAATCCTCTTCAGTTTGAATGCACTCATTTTAGTAGTATAATACATAAAATGCAACATGACAAAACTTGCAAATACACCAGCACTTAAGTCAAAGCCAGACTTATATTTAACTGAATTATGCTAAGGCTCCTCAGGTAGATATCTGTATTGAGGAAATTGCCAAGTCTCAGAGCAATGGTTCAGCCACACACAAAGCAAGCTGGAGCATATGCTATGCTGTTGGCTTTCCAAAAAAAATCTGCAAGGAAGTAAGCACCCATGTGACTGGCATTTGTGAAGGATGTAAAATTATGCACTTCCTATGCACATGGCAGGTCCAAAATCTGGGTCATCTCACACTGAATAAAATCAGCTTGAGGAACAAGTCAATGAAGAGATGACAGGAATAAGAACTGGCTTTTCTGAATTTAACTGATGTAAGAGTGCACGAGCATGAACTGTTCATATGAAGAGAAGGCTGAATTTAAATGAGACAATGACACAAACTGCATGAAACATCTATTAAGTACACTATTCTGATGATGATGTATCAGATGATTCCCCTATTTTAAAAGCTTTAATGTATTTTGAAACTTGTTTCCTAAACACTGGGACAATTACAAGCTCTTTGGTAATGCTTGTGAAATTGGAGAGAGCTATTTCAGAACAATTCACACAGGTTACTAGCTAGGTTAAAGCTTCACTTGGCAGTTGCCCATTTGGAAATCACTGCAAGAATTGAGTCACAAGCTGATGTGTGAACAGTTAAAAGATCAAGATAACCTGATCTGCAGACACATATTTCATGACAAACTTAATCAGCATTGAACATAAAGATTTTTTCACAACAAAAAAATGCAGCGCAGATATGATTACCTACAAACAGTTTCAGGCTTTATAAAAACTTGAGAAGTAATATGTTGAAACTTGCAGCAATACAAGTGATTCCTTCTAAAATACTTTTGCTACCAGTGGCAAATCTGACCAGGCTACAGAAAAATCAGAAATGCCATCCTGCTGTTGAATGCCAGATCAATCAGTCTACAGCACACACTCTTCGTATGCCCTTTTGACTCTATATAATGGACGAGCAATAAAAAAAAAAAATTTGCTCCTCCATAGCAATATACATCACATAGATAGTTGCTTTATCTGACTGTTCTGTTTCAACTTAAATACTTGGAATACCATCAAATCCTGCACCAAGTAACAAAATCTGCAACTGACACTACAAGCAATCCTCTATTTTTTTAGGATACACTGGTTCACAGTGAGCAGGCCATTCTCCTTACTCCATAACAACCCAGTTACAAAACAGAAGTTAGCTATTATAATAAATTGATATATAAATGTCAGTTAATTATAAAGTTAATTTTCTTCACAGTGGCTGCAATGGGGCTGTGTTTTGGATTTGTGCTGCACACAGGGCTGATAATACAGAGCTGTTGTCATTGCTGAGCAGGGCTCACACAGAGCCAAGGCCTTTTCATGCAGCCATGCTGCTGAGGAGACACCCAGCCAGGACAGGTGACCCCAAGTGACCAAAGGGACATTCCAGACCAGATGGCATCATGCTCAGTACATAAAGTGAGGGAACAAGGAGGAAGGAAGGGGAGGAACGAAGGAGGCATTTGGAGTGATGACATTTTGCCACAACAACCCCATGCAGTGCTACAGGGGACAGTGTGGCTGGACAGTGCTCAAACAGAAAGGGACCTGGGGGTAGTGGTGACAGCCGACTGAACATGAGCCAGCAGTGTGCCCTGGTGGCCAAGAAGGCCAATGGCATCCTGGCCTGGATCAGGAATAGAGTGGCCAGCAGGAGCAGGGAGGTCACTCTTCCCCTGTACTCGGCACTGGTGAGGTCACACCTTGAGTGCTGTGTCCAGTTCTGGCCCCTCAGCTCAGGAAGGACATTGACACGTTTGAGCACGTCCAGAGGAGGCAACGAGGCTGGTGAGGACCTTACAAGCCCTATGAAGAACAGCTCAGGGAATTGGGGTTGTTTAGCCTGGAGAAAAGGACACTCAGGGGAGACCTTATCACTTTCTACAACTCCCTGAAAGGAGTTTGTAGCCAGGTAGGGGTCGGTCTCTTCTCCCAGGCAACAACTGACAGAACGAGAGGACAGTCTTAAGCTGTGCCATGGGAAGTTTAGGTTAGAGATCAGGAAAAAATTCTTCCTGATTTCACACTGAAATTCACACTGAAGGTTGTTTAAAAAAAAGACTGGATATGGCACTCAGTGCCATGGTTTAGTTGATGAGGAGGTGTTAGGTCATAGGTTGGACTCAATGATCTCAAAGGTCTTTTCCAGCCTAGTTTGTTCTGTGATTCTGTCTTCCAAAGTAACCACTACTTGTGATGGGGTGCTGCTGTCCTGGACATGGCTGAACACCTGTCTGCCCATGGGATGCAGTGAATTCATTCCTTGCTTTGCTTGTGTGTGCAGCCTTTGCTTCCCCTATTGAACTGTTTTTATCCAAACCCACAAGTTTTCCAGCTTCTACCCTTCTGATTCTCTCCCCCATGCTGCAGGTGGGAGAGTGAATGAGCAGACAGGTGGGCTTGGCTGCTGGCTGGGGTTAAACCACAACAATATACATGAAAGTACAGTCCTGATCAAAAGGAGACCAGGGCTATCACATAAGGAATTTCCAGTTCCTTGGGGCTACTTTGTAACTTCTGTTTGAAAGGGAACCAGGAATGAAACATATTAATTTGAAAATTGAGAAGGGCTTGAAGACAGACCATTAATAAAGATAGGGTCTTCTGATTTTCAAACCAATAGCTTACAATTTTGTAAAAGATTATCATACTATTTGAAATCAAAATATACGATCAAACCATTAAAACTCATGATCTCAGAGTACCCTTATGTCTCCTCTGTATTTAAAACAAGACTAAGCTATAGAGAAAAATGCTAATTGCTGGCTCATGCTCCAAAACCAAAATAACGAAAACACAGAAAAATTACTTTAGACAATCCTATCAGACAAGTAAGACCACAGGAGAAAAATGAAGGCAACCACATTTTGTTATTGGATAACCACATCACAAATCCCAACAGACCATAGGCAGAAAAAGTATTTCCCTGCCTGCCATTATGTTAATGCTGTAAAATCTTCCCACATTTTGGGATTTCATTCATACTGTCTATGTTACCATTTACTAACTGTTGTGCTGAAGACACAGAGTCACATACCTAAATCATGCCTGCTGGTAACTGTAATGTACACTCTCAGTAAAACTGAAGTTACATAACATTTAGACACTTCGCTCATTTTGCTTTGGACAGGCCCCTTCAATGAATACAAGAATATCTCCAAAATACAAATTACAGACTCCAGTCTGGGCAAAGCACTTGCAGTTGCAAAGTGTACCACAATACAGTAAAAATGGCAGAATTAGACTCTCACTCCATGTCTCTAACTCTGAATTTTCTTAGAGACCTTGATCGGTAAAGGACAAAATAGTCTTGGTTATTTTTCTAATGATGCCTTACTAAAGCATAGCTTTTACCTTTGGCTTTTCTGCAACACAAAGACAGAAGTTCAGAATGAACAGCGATCAATTGGTTCTAACATTTCAGGCAAATTCATTTATGACGTCTGACCTGCAAACTCTGTTTAACCTAAATGAGAAAAATGCAGCACTCTACAGAAATTATTTTGCTTTGCAGTCTCAGCTCAGTGCTGCTTTTACCAGTGCAATGCAGTCCTAGATCAGTGGAAGGTGACTGCAGCATACTGCAGCATCAGACAGAAATGCATCAACTGAACAGTGCTTGTGGGTGTGATTGCTGCAGCCAGAGACAACAGGACGGTGAAATGTCTTCACAGGAGGCTCCCTAAGAACTCTGCAAAGAAGTTTCATGGCCAGCACAACTTAGAGCAACCTAGAAGATGCTCTAACATCTACCAGGCAATGGCTTGGTGATGGCAGATTTCAGGAAGAGAGAATTTGATTAGAAGCATTTTTACACTGACTTTTGAGGAGCACCTTCCAAGCTGTGATTGTGGGTTAAAGCTACAGAGTACATTCCGCCTATAGATACATCAATACACATAGCACCTCCTTATCAACTTCACCTTAGAAACAAAATTTCCCTTATCAAATCCCCCACAGTTTTTATACTTAATTTTACCTTTGTATTTTTGTACAGTCAACAGATTGTGGGCATGGAGGTACTCCCCTGACAGGCTACGTATGGGAATCACAGAATACTGCAGACTTAGTGACGCAAGGCTCACAAGATGAAGTGTTTAGAGAAAGTCTACCATATGCTTATGAAATATATTGCCAAGCTAGAGTTTAAGAGTTAATTCACTTATTTTTTAAAAAAGCTTTGAAATACTACACATTAGTACAGACTCAATGATACTCACACCTATAGTACACAGGGCACTGGCACAACTACTTCTACTCTATTGAGTTCCACTTTGACCTTTTTCAACCAACCATAAACTAACCATCAAATAAGGTCAATTATTTTCTTCTGAAGAGAATTTGTCTTACTAGCTACTACAGCATGTCCAACGGACTATTCAAGAAGTGTCAGGACACAGAGTTCAGTGAGGGCCTTGAGTTTTTTGTTATTAACTTTCAGATTTTTCTGTTGTTGTTGAGGATTACGAGAATTGCCTTTCTTTGTTTTTGTCTTCTTCCATTTCCTTTCTAAAGAGTAGAAATATGTTAGCTCTCCCTGAGAGAAGCTCAAAAGTATGTACGCAACATGAATTAAACAATATTAACATGTTATATAAAAAGGTGACAGTGATGAGCCTTTAACAAGTTTTGTCATTAATCTTATTTTGTTAGCCATTAAAGCCAAAAAGATGCTGATAAAAGCTTCACAGAGTCTGATGAAAAAAAAATTTATCCTGGCTTGCTATATACAAAGTCTGCCTATTTAATGAAAGGCATGTTGGCTTAAGTCTCATTTATAATGATTCAGCATGTGTTACTGAATTTAGAGATGCAAGCAAAATAGCAGCAAATTTAAACCAATAAATTCATCCAATTAAAATCAAAAAAGAAAATTAATTTAATCCAATACAATCTCGTAATTTCTTGAGATGCAAAGCAGTCTTTAGGAGCTAGCTCTTGTAAACAGTAAATAATCCCAACTGCACTAGCTGCATGTTGATTCCTCCTATAAAGGACCTGCATTTCACCTTCCTCTTTATGGGTACATCTCAGCAGTAGAAAATCAGGATCAATCTGTATGTTGTTCCTTACTTGTAAATTATACACAAAACTATTATATATCAATAAATGCTATTACTTTAATATTGTATGAACAAGTGCTGCCACTCTTGTACCAGGGCAGGAAACAGCACCCTGGCAGGGACAGCTATACCCAACCAGCAAGCAAAACACTGAAGAAAAACAGGAGCAAAAATGTGTTTCCATGGAATCTACATACGGCCCACAAGAAAAAAAGTACACTTCCTTTGTGAAGCATGGATGCACTAGGAAGACATTAATAGCTTGATATTAACAATTAAGGATAAGTCAGATCTTGCATATCCTACAATCTTCAGCATTTAATGTTACCTCATGCTACTTACACGAACCACTCACCTCAAGTCCCTTCTTTAGTTCTGCTATTTAAGTAGGTACATTGGTACTTTATTTCATGTGGCAATGCTATAAATATTCTCCCAGCATTACAAATCAGAGATTACAAAATTATTCCATTTCACATAATGAAATTTATGTAATCTCAGTCATTACGTGAGACAACTGGCTTCAATAGCTTCTGTGACTGGAAATCAATGGATCACTTCATGTTGTAGCCTTACGCAACTGCACACAGAATTACTCATTTCTTTGATTTATATTGTTTAGCAAGTCAAACCTAGATCTCATGCAGAAAATCATGCTCCATTTTACATTCATGCCTCTTTCATTGAAATAGATCTTGTAATTTGATGTGGGATTTCAGACTTTTCAGTTTCACACAGCAATTCACAAATTGTAACAGAGCTGAGCAGACAGCTCAAGTTTTGATCTTAAACACTACTGTTCTTAGGGAGTAGAAGCATACTTCTATGGTGTTCGGTGGACTTCTTTCAAAACACTCAGCCAGGTGTAACCACTCTTTCACCTCACTTTTTTTTTATTTGTTATTGAACACCAGAGGTTAAATCAGACCAAAATGCACTTTTTCCCTAAAACTCCTGAAAGTCAGCAATGCAAAATCCTCTTACTGGAAAGTCAGTGACAGGACAGGAACATGCAAAAAAAAAAAAAAATTTAGTATTTATAAAAACATCAGCACATTTTAAATGTTTAATATGGATAAAAGATTCATATAGCCCCTCCCTCATCCACACCTGTGGATGCCTTCTGCTGTGTAGCCTAATACTCTGTCCTTTCTACAGGTTTCTCTGATATAAGCTCCATACTGAAGGTGGTGGCAAAACGCAATTATATTTAATATTTTCTTGTGGGTTTTTTTGCAGGCATCACCTTTAACCTGCCTGGGCTTGTTAAGTGAAACATGGTGAAACTGCCTCCAGGGACAATTCAAGTTTGAAAGCATCTCAGCTACTTTCTCTCAGCCTAAGCCCACAGACGCTCACAGGTGAGGCTCCTTGTGATGCTCAGCTTCAGCGTCTCCACACTGTATTCCCAACAGCAGCTGTGTTTAAGGAACATGAGGGGAGATGAGAGTGCAGTTTGCTCCAAGCTGACCTCCAAGACCAGACTGAGCCAGCAAGCAGTCCTCCTGTGATGTCTAGACAACCCCACCACAATCCCAGTCGGGGCTCTCCGAGGACTGATTAGCCCCAGCCTAACACAAATGCCCAGACTGCCACCTCCCACACAATTTTGGAGGATCCACTGTAGACATATGTAGCCAGCCTCAAAATCAACTACTGTGATGTGCAAAATAACCCATTTGGCATGCAACAGAAACTTCTCTTCCACCAGCTCTCAGGAGCTCGTGTAGCCGGGTTCCTGGCCCATGTAGTCCACGTTCAATCTTTCCCAGCCCTGTCCACACTCTCCAGGAGGCACCATTTCCACTGCAGGAAAAGCCAGCAGCACCACGCTCATTGCTTTGCAGCATGCTGCCATACAAACCACCTTTTCCAGTTTTCTGCACACAGGCTCACTGTATCTTCTCAAAGAGATAACATTCAAATTCACAGTTCTCTCTCCCCCGTCTGGCTAGTGCCTATGCTTTTTTACTTCTTTCAGACATCTTTAATTAGGGAAGCAGCATCAAAGCTCCATGATGAAGATCCCCTTTCCCCTGTTTCCTCTATAACCCAATTCACTCTCCACAGGCCCTGCTTTTATCTCTCCAGCTCTCAACGAAAGGCACTTCCACATTCGCCTCTAACAAAAGAGGTTATGCAAAACCTTTTCTTCAACATGCAGGCTAAGCCATTTGGAAGTGTGTGGAATTGGAATAAAAAGACAGAAAACCAAACCATTGAAGTCATGGCATACCAGAAATGCTCTCAACACTGTCACATTTCCAAGGAAACTGACCAAGGTAGCAGGTTTCAGACCGCATCATTAGAGGTTGCATAGTGAAGCACTGCAACACCCACCCATGATAGGGTTTCGGCCCCGTTCTCAGCACAGAACCGGGGGTACCGGCACACCCAGGGAGCTGACTCGTGTCCAAGTGCGGGCACCAAAGCCCGGCGCTGGGTTACGGCGGGCTCCCCAAGCTCGGCCACTCGCGCCGGGCGCAGGGCCACTCCGTCCCGAGGCCGCATTCCGGCCCCGCCGGAGCCGGGCCGTCCCCGACTGCTTCCCCGGTAGACAATGCCACGGAGCGGCCACGGCCACCGTCTCTGCTCGGCCTCCCTTCCCTGTCAGCGCCCCGACACGGCGTGACAGCCTCGCTCCCTGCCCGCGCCGAACCGGCCCCTTCCCTCCGCCCCGCAGCGCCCGGGACGGGGAACGGCGGTCGGGCCCAGAGGAGCGGCAGCGAGGGCTGCGCGTCCCCTCCGCACCCGGCGCGGCCGCTCCCGCCGGCGGCGCTGCGGGCGGCCCCNGCAGGGCGGGGGAGCTTCGCCCGCTGGCGGCGCCGCGGCCCCCACGCCCCGCACCTCAGGGTGGGTCCCACGCAGGCCGTGTCGGTGCTCTCGATCTCCTGCAGGATCCGATCATGCTCGGGGAGACTCTCCGCCATCTTGGATGGGAGGGACACGGCGGCCGCGCCGCTGCGGGAGGCGCCGAGGGAGGAGCGGCCGCGGAGCCAGGCGGGGGCCGGCGGGGAGGAGGGAGGAGCAGGGGCAGGTGAGGGGGCGCGGGTCGCGCCCCTGTGGTTCGCACCGGTTCGGCGGTGCTCCGCTGCCTTTGTCAGGGGCAGGGCTGGGCCGGGCACGCCCGGGGAGCCCGGCAAAGCCCGTCCGTTCCCGTGGCATCGCCGGGCGCTGGTGTCCGACAGAGACCGCGGGCAGCTGCGTCTGCCCGGCGCCAGCCGCTGCGACCCGCTTAGCGGACTGTGACAAACGAGGGACGCGCAAAAGGCAGCTGCCTGCCCCGGTGCGCCGAGCTGCAGAAGATGCCTTGAAGGCTTATAGGGTTCAACACGGCCTTTTCCATTGAGCTAGTTCTGGTTTGTTTCCTGGTGTGGTCTTGTTTTGTTGTTGTTGTTGTTGTTGTTGTTATTATTAATAATAATAATAATAATAATAATAGTAATAATAATAATAATAAGGTTTGTTTTGATTCGACCGCTCCCGCACACGCGGGCCGTGGCCGTCCCGGCAGGGAGACACCCACCCCTGAGGCAGAGGCTCTGAGGGAGTTTCTGCCTTCAGGTTATGTCACTGACTTCATTCCTTCCTTTCTTAACGTGATAGAAGCTTGGGGGTCAGGGTAAAAATAGAACAAAACCAAGCCAAAACAAAAAAGAGCACCTTTACGTGCAGTGGCTTGCTGTGTTTCACTAGAAACTGACATAACGTTTCCTAGTGCTTTGTACAGCAAAGCTTCATGTGTCAATGAAGGAGGAATAACCTATTTTCTATTTAAATTTTACCCTCTGTGGCCAGGGATTAACTAATCCTTGGGGTGTGCATACTCAGGAGACAGGATGCACCTGCTTTCTGGGCAGAGTTATCTGCACACAAGTGGGAAGCTCATATAAAGAAACAGACCAGATATGTAAAACTTCAGGGTGATGTGTAGCTACTTTTCCCAGTAAGGAACTGACAGCATTTGACAAAAGTGAATGCATCAAGGTCTACAGTTGCATTTGGCATCCTTCCAATTACTTTTATCAAGCTCATCATCTCTCCTGCCCTGGTGCAACTACACCTGTACACGAGTTAATAAATGGCACTGAAGACAGTGCACATCTTGTCTATGCTTGTGCCTTTATCACATTCAGTGTTGATTCAGATGAATCATTATTGATGACACCTACTAAATCAACAGGGACTATTCTAATGTAGACAAAGTGCACGATGAAAAAAAAAAAGAAAAAAATTCTACCACTTGTAGTATTTCCTTCAAGAAATCATTCAAATGCAGTAACAATCTTCCCACATTCCTTGTTTTTCCCATCACCAAAATACTGAAGTTATAGCTTGACATATTTTTCAGGGTAAATTTAGTTTTCTTTTTTTAGCCTGATCCTTACTGCAACCTGACACCTACAGTGCCAGGCAGGCTATTTTTAAAACTCTTCTACAAATACTGACAATATACCTAGACAAATTACATTACAATCTTACATGTATTGCTTTTTTTAAGGACAAATGTGCAGAGGAATTTTTTCAGTTGCACTTTTACCATTAAACAGTTTCCATAAGTTACAAATGAAAAAAAAATTAAATCTTCAGATATTTAGAAATATCAACAGTAAAACCTTAAATAGTTGTGTCTTTGGTGATTAAAACAAAAGTTGCATTTATTAAAAATCTAAGAAGCGGTTAATTCTTTAAAAATGTAGCTGTCAACTTTAAACTAAAAACACTGCTACACAAAAGAGAAAGTTTCCCCTTGTTTTCATTTTTAAGAGCACTTTATTTTTTCACAAATCTGCAGTCAGCCATCAGAAACAGATCACTTTGTCCTGGTGAAAAGAAAAAGCAGAGTAGGTGACCTTGGTTTGTATTTTTTCACTTAGGGCCAATCACATTGAAGTTAATCTCAACTTTCCTGTAGACTTCAGGTCAGGAAAACAAAGTTTCTGATATATTGTACTGACTGAAAGAACAGCTGTAGAATGGAACACATCCATCATGAAGAGTATAATATTATTAAAAAGAAGCATACCTTAGAGTGGTTCCAAGAGGCAGCTCAAAGGACTGGATCTCAGCAAGGGCATTTCCATAGATCTGATCTTTATTTTCTTCTAGATACAATTCTGAGAGATTTGACTTGCTTTTCTTTGCCATGGAATAGCATAAAACTAATCTAACTTTTGGAGAGGACTTTTATTCTGATTATTATAGTTGACTAAGTGACTGCAGTCAGCAAAACCAGGCATAAAAAAAAAGATCCTGTGCTAACCTCGTGACTGCTGAGGACTTTGTGTCCAAGAATGGTGCACAGCTGCTCTTTTCCTGTCTGCTGGTAGCATTTGCCTCGTATGTACTACCCAGGCCTGCACAGTCTTTTTTGTGTGTGTGTCCAATATATATTTGCCTTAACAACGAATTTCCTGCCAAAATTGTATTTTTACATCCTTGAAATAAATATTAAACCTGAAATTTAGTCATTTTGAAAACATAACTTTAAAATAATTTTGGACACTAGACATCAATGCTTAATTTCTCCGTTAAGATTTATGAGATTAAATTTTTTTTTAAAAATTCTATTTTCCTTTTGCTGTATAAAAAGTTTGCACACAAGGACTTAGCTGGATTTATGAAAAAGGTTTATGGAGCTCCTAAAGCAGATTAGAAAAATAGAGAGAGATTAATGTTCTCATCATTTTCCTTTTCAGAATTAGTAGTTGCCATTTATTATAAGAAATTGCAAAAAATGCTCTGTGGGGTTTATATGTGTGAGAAAAAAAAAAAAAAAGCTGTTACTAATTTATTACCTGCATGGAAAAAAATGGATAAACAAATGTTGAGAGCAGTGCTGCTGTCATGTCATTTTCATGATGATGGCAAAAAAACCCACTTTGCACAACTGCCAAGAATTACTTTAATTACAGGCAGTTATTTCAAACATGAGTCTGGAGTTCTAGGTCTTTAAACAACTTTTTAGAAGCCTAATTCAATATCATTTGGATAATCAATATATTTTATGTCTTTAAATATTTCAAGGGTTTTAATAAAAATTTGTCTCCTAGTCTCAGTACTGCTTCTGACAAAATTTGATGAAACCAGACACTCATGGTGCAGTCAACAGTTAAATGCAGGGAAACAGAGATTACTCATTTTCGAGCAGGGTGATAAATAGTTTATTCACTTCTTTGTGCCGAGTGGGAACACTGAGGAGATAAGTTCACATCAGTAGCAGTGGGAAAGAACACTAAAGGCTGCAGTGAATTAAGGCTACGTACAAATTTGCAATGTGTTTCCTTGAACAAGCTGCTTTAATCACCAGTTTATTTTTGAACCCAAATTAAACAATTACTCCATTAGCATTACTATGCAACATGCTTTCATGTTCTACATGGAATTGTGAGTAATTTTTACACTTTTCACCAGAAACGGCAGCCTGTGATTGACCCATTCAGCCACTGGATGTCACACAAACGCAGATGAAAGAGGTTAAGATTAATCTGATTACAGTCATCAGATTCAGGATTAATTTAACAATTACAAGGTGATACTGTGAAACTAAACTGCAAATATTATAACAAGCTTCAGCTTATTCGTGTGATAGAAGAAAGTACAATTACTGCCACTTTGGAAGAGCAGAGCAGGGCAGGTACATCAGAGATGCTTCAGACACCTACACCCAGCCATCACACACTGTGGCTGGCAATAACACTAGAATGCAGTGATGGAAGCATGACGATTTATTCAAAATGCTTTTATGAATATATGTATGTTATTTTAAATGAGTTCAATTCTTACAGAGGCTTTGGGTAAAATTTCTTCTTCCTCCTTTCCCAAAAATTTAAACAGTAGCTTGCTTTAGGAAATCAACTAACCAAAATAAACAGGACTCTGAATCTGTTGTGCAAATATTCTTGTTGGTCTCGCAGCTGCCTGGAAATAAATACAAAGCAAAACTATAATAACAAAGCAAAACTATGTAAAAAGAAGCAAACAAATAAAAAGGTGAATGACCAAGAAATAGGCAGATGTTGTAGTCTTCTCGGTTGTGGCAGTGCATGTTGAAGTACCTTGGCTCTCTGGACAGGATCAGACCAAATCACACCAGGGCTGGCTGCTGAGCTCTCCAGAGTGTTTTACACCCCCACTGAACCTAAGACCATGACGTCCAGAGAAGGATCCAAGGTACAGTGGTGGATCTGTATCTGACCTCAGATCCACGGGCAGGAGTACATTAACACCTGCCAAAAGCCCTTTTGCTGCAGATGACCCTGCTTCTACCCTGTGCTGGCTGTCCAACCTGTGCTCCCTTTCCCCACTTCTGTCATCTGCTCCTCCCCACCATAATTCCAGTGCTGATTAGATGTGCCCAACATCTACATCTTTCAGCCATACAGGAGCTTTTCTGTTTTCCAGCTGAGCTCAGGGCCACTCTCAAAAGGCTTTAGGGAACTTCCTTGTTCAAGGAAATAAAGTATTTTTGTAAAAAGACAAAGGGACACGTTCAGTATAGGCACTTGACATCCGCTTCTGGCAGAAGTCTATCTTTGCTTCCCAACTACACATCACATACTTGGAGGCTGCAACTAAATAGTTTGTCAGCAAGGCAATGCTAAGTATTTCTTTTTTTGTTTTTAACTTATGGTACTCTCCATGCAGAAAAGGGCAGTAGACATTATCATTTCTGAGGTATCATACTTGTACTAGTTCAGATTTAATCAGGTCAAGAAGCCTGAGAAGGTATTAATCTTCTAGAAGTCCCTGGCAGAAAATGCGAAGATATTTTCTGAGCTGGTTGAACTCACACTATTTCTGTGAAGGAAGTATTTCATTATCTGGACAGGCAGAAACCTCAGGCCCTGTAAGCTATAAAGAGAGCTCTTGCCATCTTTCCAATCCTCCTGAGATTTTCCTTTGAAAAAATGATCCAAAGCACCTATTTCTGGCTGAAGGTGTAAAAACGGTTCACAGCTCAGAAGAGAGCAAAGGGGGAAATTGAGGCAAATTATCAACAATATTGTGAAACAGGATGCAGAGGCTTATCTAAAGCAAAACCACTTTCACCACGTCCTTTCTCCCCTTCCTCCCCTAATTCCTCCTCTTCCCCAACCCTAATGGGATACCAGAGGGCCAAGAACTGCTGGTCTAAATCTTGCCTGCCTGTGTTGATACTTTAAAAATACATTTTACCCACATGACCATCACAAAAAGTGTAATGTGCTGTAGATTAGGTTCCTTACTGGGTATGCAATTCCAGTGTAGATTACTTCCTTTTTTTTTTTAATTGCCAATGCACAATTAGCAGCTTTGAGTCTGTTTAATTTTCTTTCCCAGTTGGATTGGAATCCATTTTGAATGAATCATGGAAAAGAGAGAAGGGGGAAAATGTCCACCCTCAAATGGAATTACTATAGATAATTTTCACATGCAATGCCATCCATAACAAATTACTTCATTGGTTATTGCCCAGATATCTCCTCTTTACATCCCTCCACAAGGACAACAATGCCATTAGTCATTTCTCTGGCATCTCCTGCTCTGCTACTGCCTTCTTTCCTGGGCTCATCCCCAAATTGGACCCTTGCAAACCAGCTCATTCTCGCTAGAAACAGAACTGGCTGCTCCTGTTCCCCTTGTGCCTGTTTTTCTGGTGGTCAGACCCATTTCTGCCTCTCAGACAAAGCATGGTAGCAACAACCCTATCAAAAGATTCTTGGGGAAAACAGGCAGATAAGGAGATGATGAAATTGCTACTGCCATTTTTTGCCTTCTACCTTTTTGCCTAATATACAGCCAGTACATTAGGTGTCAGCAGGAAAATTACCTTTCTTTTTTTCAGAACATTTAAATGAATAATATTTTCTGAATAGTAGTCAAAATCATAAATACATTGGGTTTTTTGTTTTAATTACACTAGATTTAAGACTTGGACAGTGTACATAACAATCTTCACCAAAATACTGAATGAGCAATGTTCTATTTCGCATGGGGGTTTTTTATGGTAAATTGTCAGAACAGCACACATCTCTCTTGTTAGGAGGGCAGTGCATCACTGACTGCTTTTGACATTTCACTGACATCTTACAAGTACCTAAAAATATCTGGAGAGATCCTCGGCTCGTGCTGATGTTATCTTTGTAAAAGTCAATAAAGGCATCAAAACTACTGGTTGAACAGAGGCACTTCTGTCTGACTGCAGTGGAAAGGAGAAGAGAGTTGCTGTCACTGTTTATATAATGCTTGGTGCCATTGAAGATCAAGTACTATTTCATTTTCATTGCAACATACAAACCATATTTTTTTTAGCAAAGCATTTTAATGATGCTACAAAGTAGCATCTTTATCATTCTACAGAACGAAACACTGATGCATAAAAAATGTTCTCTCTGCATACCAGTGCTTTTAAGGAATAGGCATTGACTAAAACCCTGAGTCAAGGACATGCCCTGGGAGCCTGAGGGCTTTGCTTCCTCATAGGCAGTGAGGAGCTCTATTACAGATGTTGTTCTGGAGGATGTTACTTTCCTTGAACAGGAGGGCTTTTTTTTTTTCTCCGCACTCTTAAGAGTATCCAGTCTTAGATAGCCCGCAGTATTTATATTCCTTATGTAACCCAGTAGAACTTTCCTGAGAAAAAACAGCCCCTGTTCTAGTTTGGGGTATGAACAAGTCAGAAATTAAAGCTACTTTTGGGGTTAGAATGAGTGCATTATGGGCATCTGACTGGTGATGGCCAAGTGATCCCAGCTGATGAGTTGCTCTGTCAGCTGAGCCACCGTGAGTGACAGACATGGTGCTCACTCTGAGTCTATTCTCACTGCAAACTGAAATGCTTTAACTGAAGCTACTACAAACAACCCACTCAGAAGTTAGATCATTTTTATCGTGGCCTTTATTCTTGTAACACTTCAGGAAGGAAAAAAACCAACCTTGTCTGAATACAGGCTTAAATCACTTTAGCTGATAATTAATTAAAATTAATATCTCCATAGGCGTTTTCAGTCTCTCAGGTTCTTATTTCAGTTTAGTTAGAAATCCACCTAATTGATTTAAGTGAAATAACTGCCTCAGAAAGGAATATTATCAGATAGTTTTTTTGCACCAGTTCTGTGCAGGTCAGGCTTATGCTGCTG
Source organism: Nicator chloris (assembly GCA_013400495.1). NCBI lineage: Eukaryota > Metazoa > Chordata > Aves > Passeriformes > Pycnonotidae > Nicator > Nicator chloris. The sequence goes on from WAAE01016115.1 coordinate 37,974, forward strand.
CTACATTCTCCACTCACGCTTCCCTGAAGTTTGTAAGAGGGAACAGTTAACCAGCTATGGTTGGTATTTAATTGTCCTTCTAGTCAGACCTGGCTAGAGGAAATCTTAGTATTCTTTTTGCTGAAAAGCCCATGCCTATTCAGTAGTTTTAACAGCAATCAGGAAATTTAAAGGAAGTACCTTGACTATCTGTTGCTTAGATAGCTGGGTCTTATTACTATGAAAGAAAAAGAAAAACCAACCAAGCAAACAACATTGCCAAATAATACTATACGTCAAGAGAAAATCTCTTTTCCAGAAAATGAGTACAAGAATCATTGTTTAAAGTGCCACACCACACCAGCTGCTTTTTTGTAATATTTCCTAGCTATATTCAATTAACATGCCACGTTAGACCTTGTAAATCAACACTATTAGCTTTGAAAGGAACCACTTGTTTTTTGAGAACATTCCAGGCCACAAACACTTTTTCCAGTGAAAACTGAACAATTACAATAAGATTGTGTTTTGCTACGAAAATAGGAAATGATGCTAAACAAAAGGGAATGTTTATTTAAAAATTCCAAGGCCATTAATTTATATTAAGAAACTGTTTGTGCTCAGAGACTATAATCAAAAGGTGATGTGAATCATTGATCACAAAAGGACTTTATAGATAAGGAGCAAGTGCAGTGCTGGGTGATTGTATTATATATTAACAACTTTCATGAGCAGCTTTTGCTGATTCATTTGGCAGGAAGTGAGCTGCCAAGAGAGATTTCTAGGGGAGGAACAATCAACAATATTTTCATATAAAATAACCTCCAGTTACTGTATTGTTCTCACAACATTTGACAATGAATGTTTTCCTGTTCAAGAAAAAAAAGCATAAATCACAAAAACAAAGGCAAATCTGGTTTAGTGTTACACTGCTATAAATACACAGGCAAAGCAAGGGCAGGGTCTGATCAATTAAAAAAATTCAGAAAACTGGTAAGTACTCCTTGTGAAATTGCTGCACAGTTTGGAATTAAAGATATGGTAAATGCTATTCTTTTTGGAGGAAAAAAAAAAGTCACACCTTTATCTTTCTTCTTGGTTTGGAAGCTCACTGGCCATGGCACGCCTGGGATTTTATCCAAAAAGCAATCCTTCATTTCCATTCAGGAGAGCAGGACCTCCACAGACACCAATACTGAGCCACGCTGCGAGCTAACACCGTGCTGGGAGGCTGCTGCAAATGATAGGAGAGCTCCATGCTTTAAAAACTGAAACTGAAGCACTGCAGGCAGAGCCAGCACAGCAGCACACCCATAGCCCAGGACATGAGTGTCACCAGGCCAGCCCCAGCAGCACGCTCCAGAGCGCCCCATGGCACAGGGACAGCTTGGCCCTCCAAGGGAGTCAGCCTGAGCAGCACAGCCAGCCAAGGAGGGGGTCCCCAAAGCTCCACCACAGTGAGGAGAGCTGGGGGCCTGGTACAGAAAGGGCACCAGGGACACTCCACAGCAAGGGGACACGGTGAGCTTGCGAGTCCTCTGCCAGCCAGCCCATGCCAAGGAGGCTTTGCCCACAGTGCCAGCAGACATTCAGCTTTCTTAAATACTTTCATTGCTATCACTGGTACAAATAGAGAAAAAAAAAAAGCCTTCAACTAATCTTAGTTATAACTTGTTGTGTGATGGCAATGCCCACATGCAGTGAATTTGAGAATTCGTGGTGGAGGAAAGAGAACAGGAGAGAGAGCATGTACCAAGGAGCTTCTGAGAGGAAAAGATGCTGCAGTATACCTTAGAGACACTTGTAGGTTCTGCTCTAGCTGGGTACTGGTTAGATGTTATCCACAACCAGTTGGGTATTTCTTTAACACAAACTTTCCTCTTGTAAGATTGTCTACAGTACTTGTCCTTAAATGCATGGTAACTGATCAGAGGCAGATTTAGGAAGCAATCTATTACAATGACCGAGAAAAGTTTTAAAGAAATTAAGAAGGAAAAAAACAGAAGCCAAATATGTTGGCAGTTGTATGTTTTCATTCAGCACAGACCTGGCAGAGCTCTGGTTCTTTATCTTCTTCTTTTGTTTTTAAATTATGAAACATGTAGCTATTCTCTGATTCAGGAAATACTAATTAGGCAACCGTGAAAAGGAAAGGAAACTCTTGCTAAGGAAAAGTGCTGTGTAATAAGCTGTCATGAAATTCCACTAATTCTACCACAAATGATCACCAGAGGAAGTACTGATTATCAAAAACCTGTCACTCAAACATATAAAAAACACTCTAAGGTAAGGATTTAGAGGATTTTTTAAATGAGAATATCTTGAAATGTTGTGTTCAATAAGCAAAATCTATTAGCACAACTGGAGTCTGAAATCAAGATAAAGTTTGTCTACAGTTAATGTAAATTCAGACTTTAGAAAATGGTTTAAAATATCACACGTTGATGCCAAATAAATACTCACACTCTCACTTCTGCTGGTTGATCTCATCTTGAGAACACAGATAACAATCCATTGTAAGATTTAGGCTGTCCTGATAATGTAGCTCATCTGAGTGACAAAAACAAGAAACTATAGTCAGCTCATCAAGCACTGCAGGAAAGAGAAGATTAAATAATTAATCATGGCAAAACACAGCTAGTGGGAATATCAGAAATTCCTGACTTAAGAATCATTGTTAATAACATCAAATAATTGAAGCTATTTGCACACTGAAACTTACCAAGACAAGGAGGATACTATAAAACAAAATTACAAAATTGTAGAAGAACAAATTGCATTCTACAATGTAAGCAGATTTTGATAATTAAAAAATTTGAAGTCCAAATGATTATTTAAATTGTATTTCCCCTTTTGCATACAGCAATCTACCCAAGATACTAAGATTTCAGGAAATATTATCTATGCAGTGAAATTAATTAATAACAAATTCAAATTTTTAACACATCCTATCTCAAATTAGCCAGGAAAGACATTAAACATATCTGGGTCATGTTAAGAATGAAACAAAAACATTTTTTCACATCAGGCTTTACATTAGGAAGCAAGAGGGATACACTGAAAATATTAGAACAGATTAATTCCTCTTTTCATTATCCAGAGAGGTACATTTACGAGACAAATTAATAAAAGGCAGAGACAAGATGCAACTCAGGAAAACAGGGTAATAATAAACCTTCAGCAGTACTGGGAGGATTCAGATTTCCACTGTAAATAGGGATTATAATAATGTTAGAAAGCAAATAATTATCTCAAAAGAATTGCTAATGATAATTTAAAAGATTTTTTTATTTTCTCTTCTCTTACTTTATTACTACTGGGTGAAGCTGTCCTACAGTTCAATGGTCCTATTATCTATTTCAAAAATTGACAAGCTGAAATAAAGTGTGGTTTAATATATTTATATGCTCACATATACACAACTTGTATGTTAGCCATTACCTGCTACCCTCCTCCCTCACCTCTCAGTGTAACATAAGCTTTACATTTACAGTTTCCTTTTCCTCTTGAAGGCAATGTATCATTTTCAGAGGTTATGAGCCCAACAGTGTAAATTTTGCAACTTGAAATGTAGCATGTAACATTGTCCCTCATGTCTGCTTCAAAATGGTAGGGGAAATTTTGCCTGATAGAGACAAAAAACAATTAAATCTTCAGTTTTGTTTTTGGGGGTTTTTTAATGCTTTGACTACAAACTTTCAAAAGGCACAGAGGTATTTTTCTTGCCCAAGACAAGCAATCGACAGACTTGGAGCCCACCACAGACCACTGCCCAGGCACAATGGGAAGGAAAATCAGCCTTCCCTCTGAATTTTCCTGTGTGTTTAAATCAGACACTTAATGATTTTGTGTTAATGTAGGGTTTGAGTTTGAATAGTACTTTAAGCACTGAACTGTCTCCTTAATGTTTGGAGGGGATTAAGTTCAGAGTTCATTGTGTTGTCTGTCATTTTAAAAAGATTAGATAGTTTAGTTCGGCTCCTACTGGCTATGTAAAAGTCTCTGTATTTATTGACTGTCTGGAGTCATTATCAAAGCTTCTAAAACCAATCGACACCTTGTAAACAAAAGTCCCATTATTTTAGTGATCCTGATAAGATTTACACGATATCCACATTTTTGTTATGATCGATTTAACTGTTAGAGATATTAATACTGTAACAGGTTATGTGTGATAAATGATTACCAGTTCATTTAGCAAATTAGGCTTTACACTTGTTTGGAAAAGACAAATTAATGTAACCCATCCTAGTCTGTGTCAGCTATAACTTGTACTTTTGGGTTTGGATCAGGAAAATTCTGAAAGCTTTCAAGTAAGTTTCCAGGAGAAAAAGATCCTTTTAACAGAAGGAAATTATATTTTAAACCTGGACATCATTCTGGTGACTATTAGTAAACAGAGAAACAATATCATGTGGAAGAGTCTGATGTTATAAAAGAGTAGATTTTCTTTCAGGTAGTAAGAAAGGTGTGCCTCGTTAAACCACTACTATACAATTGTTAAATTGTATGAATTATTTATTTTTCACTTAGCTGTACAAAAACCAGTTGAATTAGAGACTTCAGAGTCATTCTCAAGAAATGACTGAAGGGTTTTGGTGGGTTTATAAAGGGGCAAAGCTAAATTACAGGGCTCTCAATTGAACAATCGTTGTAAATATCATTGATAACCAGTCCCATTTCTGATGCCCCAGGACTTCCATTTGTAAGTCAGATGTTTCAAACACAGCAATGGATTGCAGTCTTTCTGAAAGAGAATTATGCATTTCACTGCATTTATTTAGAAGATGGGTTATAAAATCATAAAGCATAACTGACAGACTAAGCAAGTTCCATTGGATTTAAAAATATGGCATAATTTTTACAACCCTGCTGTCATGGCAATGTTTTTTTCACCATTCATGTAAGGAGGTAAGTTATGGTACTCCAGGAGAGGTAAGAGCATTTTTTAGGCCTGGTAATACAGTTGATTAAAAAAAAATCCAGTTTCTCAATACCCAGCTTATACTGTGCATATCATGATAGGGCTCTCACAGAAACCGATTTTACAGAAAGCCTTTTCCTGTTGAACTTCAGCTTACATTGTGCAACAAGTCATTTTTGTGTGATCCATCTGCTGAACATTTGTTTGCTGACATTTGATAAATACTTGTTACTTCAGATGTTAATCAAATGGTGTTAATAAATCAAATCAGTTTGTTAAAGCCTGGTATGTTGACAGTGCCAAGGTATCCTGTAATCTGTGTCAAAAGGATCAATAGAAGCACATGAAACCATTACCACTGTGGGACAATATTGATTTTTGTCTTGGAAATACTTACTTAATCCTGAACTAAATCAGTAAAATCAATGAAAAATCTTCCATGGACTTCACTGGGTGTTGGGTCAGCTATTTAGACTGACAGTTTTTGGTTCAGGTACTGTTTTTAAGTTTGTAGGTGTAGGGCGGAATGGGGGCCTGATCCTTAATGGCAAGTTCCAGGCATGTGGGTGATGCAATTACAAGAAGTAGTTCCATTGCACAGTTTCTCAGGAAATACAAATTTGGAAGGTTTGCATGATAGGCAAAAGTTTAATCTCCCTCCATTATTACTACTTCAGTTTGTATGACTTGGTTTTTCAAACTTCAATCACCATTTTCATCATTTTGAAACACAATGTTTAAGTAATACACCTTCCCATTAGGACTATTTCTCAAAGAATTTATGGCCTTCAAGGTAAAGGTCTGTGTAATGGGATTACAACCATAACAACTACACAATAGCATCATTAAGGGTACTTCAGTTGCATTTACTTTCCCAGTGCTTGAATTTATTGCTATACTGTAAAGTCTCTATTCAGAAAAAAAATATGTTTAGTTCCATTTACAGAGCTGACTTTGCCTGAGAGAGATTAGAAGTAAAATTATTTGAGATAGAATCAAAGAATTCCATCTTTTTAATTAGTCTGTTAAAGGCAGGAGCACCTAAAACAAATATTTAACTCCGTTGTTGAACACTACTGCCAAAGTCATGAAGAGGAAATTTATAGGGAGCTCTAAAGTCACTTGACAATTATTTCCTTGGGTTATGACTTCTCAAATTGCTGTTTATTGCCAATAGCACTACATTTCAACATAAATAGGATTCATGGGATTAGTGCACTGTCCTGGTAAAGATGTTTAGTCTTCACTTTAAATGAAATATGGTAATTGAACCCCTTTCTTCTTGAGTAAGAAGTGCCTTTAAACAAGGCTGGCTGTTTTTATACACACTAATGAATCTCTAGCTAAAATACCTTTTTGGTCAGAAGCCAGGCTTGCCTTGTTACCTGATGTTCTCTGTAAATATAAAGTATGAGGTGAAGAGAGGAAAGAGGAAGGGTAATGTTCTAATAAGAAAGAAGAATTCACCAATACTACTTAAAATACTTCATCATCAATGGGGTTAAAAATGAGAGAGAAAAAATAAACTTTGGCCAATAAATAGCTAGTTCAAATCTAGCCAGTTAAGTGTTTTTAAAAAAAGTACTTTGAACATTCTTGTTTTGTTTTAATAAGTTGGATAAACTCCTCTTTTTTTCTCCCTTTTTTCCTTTTTGGCAGCTGGACTGAAGCCCAGCTTAGTTTAGCAGAGAGACAGAGACAGGTTATCTCTCAGTTTTAGGATGACTCTTCACAAGCAGGGTTAAAGAAAACTCATCATTCACAACGGGATTCGCTTTGTCAGAGCTGAAACAGTTCCAAAACGTCCAGAAAAATAAGTGACCCCATCTCCCTGCCTGCTACTTCAATATTTCTACTGGTTGCAAGATAGCAAGCATTTTAGTATCACTTTAAATAGTTGAGTGCATCACTGAGATGCTTATTGTTGGGGCTTCTTAGAGTCCCATGCCAATGGCAGTCAACATCTTTGAGAGTCTCAGAACATTTTTTCCTGAGCCCTTCAACCCTTCCTTAGCCCCAGGGGTCATTGCAGCACCGTTTGCAGGAGCAGCATCCCTCCCCTGGGCATCCCCAGCACAACCTTTTCACCTAGGCAGGTGTTCCCTGGGGGGCTCTGTGGGCACAACACAGCTCCATCTGCACATCCAATCTCCTGCTGCACTGTATGGCCTCATTCTTCCTGACTGCTGGCACCGAGCAGTGGCTCCTGCCATGCCCTGAGACATGCCCAGGTTTTGCAATGAGGAAAACTGCTTGTTACAAGTGACAATTGCCAATAAAACAAAACAGACATTACAAGTCTCTGCCCTGTCCTGATGCTCACCCCATATGGATACAGCCAGGCAGATGATCATGAGCTCACACCCAGCTGCACCCAGGATACTGGTGTGACCATGTCACCCACAAGTACAAATTTTCCAAAGATCAGAAAGTCAGAAATCCACCAACAGACATAATTTCCCCAAGACTGTACTAGGAAGGATTTGCTGAAGATCCACCCTTGTAATCTCTGTCCCTAAATATCCCCACTAGGTCAAAAACCTTCCCAGGGTCTCAGAACAAATTAACCAGGCTGTCCTCTCTCAAAAACTTGGCTAAGTTGAGTCATGGGGGAAAAAAAGATATATTTTCACAGTATTTAAAACACCGACATGCAGCTGTGGGAGATGCCTATGAGGAAGGTAAGGAAAGAATCAGGAGAAGCACAGCCCTCCCTTTGCTTCATAGGGAAGCCAAACCTCCAAGGTGGCCACCACACACTGCTCCAGTCTGGGCCAGGTGTATCTTGAAGCTGGATTTGGGAATTGTGTGGGTTTCGCAGGCTGAAGGACTCGGCGACAGAGGAAAGTCTCTACCTGCCGTGTCTCTTCCTAGAAATTCTGATTTTGTACACTAGGACAAACTCTTATCTTACAGAAAAAATGAATTTTTTGTCACTTCTGTTTTCTATCATGAGGACAAGGTCATAATGCCTTCTGATTTTCTGTGATTACCAGGAAGCTGGTAAATGACTTCGCACATCGGATGTTCCCAAAAGTTAACACGCAAATTTGTTGATGTTATTAGGACACTGAATGCAAAGAATCGTATTCATCTTCTGCCCCTTCTTTCAGTAAATTATCCCATCTACTTTTCCCTTATTTTACCTTACACGTTATGAGACAGTGGAGTTCACATTTATAGGCCACTGGTTTGTTCTGGTTAATTCTTAAATTTCTTATGAGGGCAGCATGGAAGCACTTTGTCAAATTCAGAAATGCCTGGTTAAGAAAGCAGAAACCTTGCATTTCTCCTCTCCACTCCCTGTATGATATGGTTGGGGTGAAAACCCCAACTATACTAACTGTAGCTGTGATTTTTCTACCAAAACAGTGTAGTGACATTTCTGTAAACTGGTGAATGATTGTTAAAATCCATTCAGGGAACTTTGAAAATATAGAAATACTTTCCAGATAAAATACTCAGATTGCATTAGTAATATAACTGGTATCAAATAATTATATGTATTGAAGCACTGCCAGTAAAATGAAGATGTACTCTCTTCAGGTTAATGGCATTTAACAAACAGCTTGGTTATGTACATAGAGCTGACATCTTTTAGACAAGATCAGAACTATTCTGCTCTGCTAAAATCCCTCACAGGTAGCGCATGAGCATATTTTGATCTCTTCTCTCTGGTGACCAGTGACAGGACCCAAGGAAATGGCCTGAAGTTGTGTCAGGGGAGGTTTAGGTTGGATATTAGGAAAACGTTCTTCACCTAAAAGGTGTTTGGACACTGGAACGGGCTCACCAGGGAAGTGGCCACAGCACCAACCTGACAGAGCTCAAAAAGTGTTTGGACAATGCTCTCAGGCACAGGATGTGACTCAGGGATGTTCCTGTGCAAGGCCAGGAGTTGGACTTGATTATCTTTGTGGGTTCCTTCCAATTCAGGATATTTTACGAATCTATGATGATTCTGGCTGGTGTACTTGTATTTACCTTTTGGTAATGGTACAGTACAGCAGACCTGGTGAGATACTCCTCACTGCACTTGCTGGTTAATTTAAGAGTAAATCACTCATTGACTAGTGCCTAGAATTCAGAGTTAAGGATTGAGATGGCATTTATGCAGTTAACTAAGTCTGTACACACACTCATCCATCAATTGTTGAAGTGCTGGACACTCCCAATTTCTAGAGGTCTAGACAAGCTGTAAAAAAGGGAGTGTTTAGCAGAGTCCTGGTTTTTATAGGCTTAGAAGCATCGTACTCACAAATGGGAAGCAGAGAGATCTACACAAACAGGAGAACTCTCAAAAACCAAACCAACCTCCTAACTCAGCTCTTCAAAACAGCTTTACAAGGTGTGAAAAACATTTGTCACTCACAAAAACCCTTGTCTAGCATAAATCCCCACATTTTCATAAATCAGACTGTTCATAACCGTACAGGCATAGGTCTTCTATACACAGTTCACCAGATGTGAACTTACTCCACCAAGGACTACTGTCTAAGTCTTAAAAACTGTGGAACTAACTCTGAACTTCTTAATGTTGGTTTATATTCAATATCAAACCCAATCTTAGGACTTCACCCACTACTTCTGTAATGCAATGCAACTGTTTAGAAACGTATGTGGCCTATGCAACATATCCAATCATAAGCCAAACCCGTTTGCTTAGGATTTCAAAGGTCATGTGTCAATTATATGAGTGTCACAACACCTCAGTAACCAATAATGTGGGGTTTTTTTTGCAAACATTCATCTAAGAATGATAAGTGTGCCAAGCACTGAAAGCTACATCACCTTACTCCAACTTACTCAACTTCTGGTTTTCTTAGAGCTTCTGAAGCAGCTAGCAACAATTCCAGGTTCCAAGTTTTGCATCCACAACAAAAAATACTTAGTTTTGGATGTCCAATTGGTTTCAAGTTCAAAGTAATATTTCGCTCATCGTTAGAACACACTGCAATGGAAGTGCCTTTGACCTCAACTTCAGTCTTTTTATCTAAATTCACGTGTGCATACAGATGTTCTTTCTTGTAGATAGCTTTTCAAAGGCAACTTTATATTAAGTGGACAATACTATGAAAAATTAAAAATAGAATAATACAGAAATTGTATGATGGTAATATATTTATACAGGTACATAGCTAAAATTCAAAAGATAGCTTAGTCATTTTCTAATGATGAAGACAAATGACTCAGTGAGTACAGTAGCACCTGATAAGGAGCTTAGTCATTTTCTTGAGAATAATTTTAAGTCTGTGTTCTTCTTAAGCACAATAGAGAAAAATGTAAACCATTACACAGCAATGTTATAATAAACTTAGATAGTTGTCTTTTTTTAACTGCTGAGGCAGCTGTGATTAAATTATTTCTGGGAATCTAATTACTTGTAAGGCTTTCTTTTCCAATGTGCTTTGCTGCAATCAGTTTTGTTTGTATGGATTGAATTTCTAACTAATGGCATCTCCAGGATTACATGTTTTAAATTTTGTATTTATTTAGCCCTTTCAAAACTTTGACTCATGAAATCTAGCAGGATATATTCAAAGTGCTAACTCATGAAAAGAGGTAATGTGTTAATAATTTGTTATGCATACCTGTAATAAGTTACACCCCTGCCTTCTAGTATCTTTTGACTGAAGAAAGACCATGGAATTTGATGTGGTCTTAATGTAATAGCTGAGGATTCTTGTAGTGCTAAAAAATCCTTGTCACCACCTGGCTCTGTGCTACACTTATTATATTAATTTTTGTAAATACAAGTTCTAAAGAGCAAAACTTTCATTAAAAGTGGCAGGTGAATTCATTCATCATTCCCCAAGGTAACAAGCACATTCTTCAGATCATTAACTGGAGTCAAGGCTGACGAGAAGTTGTGGCCACCCTTCAGGCATTCATTTATGTCCCACCTTTCAAATGCACCATTCTCCTGTGCATCTGGGAATACAGCTCTCCATGTGCAGAACACTCAGACTGGGTCATCAGAAACGGAGTATCTGAGATGACAAGTTGATCTACAGAGTAAGGTCCTCTAATCTTAGGGTCAGATCATCCCTTCCCTGCTTGAATTCAGAGCCAGACATGTAGCTTATAAATGCACTGCCCAGCAAGTAACATTGCTGAATACAAACATGAATATACTCATTGCTTGATATTTGCTAACTTTTAGAGCTTAAAGAAAAAAAAATTACAAATGTCTTAGTGAAGAAAGTAGATCTTCAGTGAGTCCCTGTAAAAGCCCCACTGAAGATGGGCCGTGTAGCACATCCCACTCCAGGTCACCTGGCCAGCAGTGACACTGTCACAACACACACACACAGAGCTGCTTAAGACTAGGATAACATGTCTCCAGAAACAAACACAACAGCTTGTTCTCCAGCAGGTTGAAGCAAGATAAAAATAATGATTTGGGAAACAAAAACTAATCCGATGTTTATTTAAATGTGACAGCATTTTGTTGTTGTTCTTAAAGAGCCTCTCTGTGCTCACAAACAGCTCTGATCACCACAGCAGTGTGGAACCACAGGTTAACTGCTGGGAATCACAGAATGTTGGAAGGGGCCCACAAGGATCATTAAGTCCAACTCTTTATTGAATGGCCTGTACCTGGATTGAACCTGTGATCTTGGCATTGTGAGCACTGTGCCCCAACCAACTGCTCCTTCAAGGGAAGGAGATACCAGCTGTTTCACTGATGGGTGCCTGAAGCATAGACTGATTGTGTTAAATACCCTATCCAATATCAAACTGCAAATGAGTGGCAATGCAGAAAATTGAACCCAGATTTCCCAAGTCCTAGCCCAGGATTCTCAGCACAAGTAGACCTATGCTTTGCAAAAGTGGGTGCCTCTGATTTATTTATGATACTTTTGGGTTCTGATGAGGCTGGAAATATTCCAGCAAAAGAAGGAAGTGGAGATGAGTATGAAAAATGAAACTAATACACATGTAACCAAACTTCTTTGGCAACCTTAAGCTTGGTTTAAGCTTAGAAAGTATTTTCTTCAGGACAAATAATTCTCTAAATAAAAGTCTACGATTTGTGATATGAATTTCCTTTTTAAAGCAGATTAATTACTGTATCTGAAAGAGAAGACAGCAATTTAGGAAATCAGACATTCAAGGTTCAATCTTAACTTACTGCTGAGCATAGTCTTATGGAGCATTGTTGCCCAAAATGTTGGATCTGTTGCCCAGGGCAAAAATTTCCTCACCTCTCCATAAACTTGATCAAGGAATGAGAACAGCAGAAAATATATTGGATACAACTGCTTTTCTTTTGTTTGTCCCTCTTGTAGCTGACTGATTGCTGGGCCAGACAGCCATTGCTCCTGGTGCATGAAAAGCAGCAGAAAATTGTGGCACAAAGATTGAAAGGGGACTGTGCTCTGTCACACCATGTAGCTGCCACAGGCAGCTAACCTAACACCAAACTCCATTATGTGAGAAAAATTTGGTCCCAGATTAAGGTACCCATTTCTTTCAGACTGACATGAAGAAGGGCTTCTCTCCTTTGCTCTTACTTGCCTGATGTAGTTTTCCAGACTGGTACCACCATGACTGTGCAAATGTTGTCCTCTTCTGAGTAGCTACAACTTCTGTGGGATAGAGAAATCCACCTCTGACAGAGTCATTGAGTGAAAACAGACACAAACTGAGGTTGTGAGTCCACCATTAGACTGTCTTGTAGGATAAGTTCAGACCAGGCACGATGGTTTACCATGATCACATACATCTTGGTAAATCTGTTATATTTAATCTTTTAAAAAGAATCAAATCAAGTTAACATTTACAAGAAGACTGTGTGCTGTGCTTTATGTTATGGAGCCTACATTTCTAATCAGGTACAAGGTTCCAGGAACTCAAATTTATCTATTGGAACCACAGACAGAAATTTACACACATTGTGTAGAAGCTTGTCTGCATACTCCACTGTAATTGCTTCAGCTTCCAGAAGGCAGCAAATTGCTAAGATAGGTGTTTTTCAGTTTAGCACCATGCTCCCAACAAGATGGAAACAGCTTGTGGTAAATATAATAGCTAGCAGTCAGAACAATGGCAATTAGGACAACAGCCTAAATCCTGTGGTGGCTCTGGAAAATGTGTGAACGGTCTTGCTAGTGTAGCGATAAGAAGTTTAAATTAACATTCATTAGCATCTCTGGGAGTCCTACAGCAGCCCCAGGCCAAGAAGTCATTAAGCTGGGGCTTCTTCCTCCTGGCTAACCGGGGCTGGATTTAAGCAGAGTTGACATCACCCTACATGCTTTTCCAAGTGGAGATATGGGCTCTGAATCAGGACTGAAAAACCCCAAACTGAATTACACTGACGCCTCACCCCCCCAAAAAAACCCCACAACCCCTCTAAAAAATAAAGTTAAATAACTTTTAAAAGAACCACCAAAGGATTTCTATTCAAGGGCATTGGCTTAATTAGAAAGATTAGTTAGTAATTCAGTTGTTTAGACCTTTTGTGCCCACTCGAGTCCATGAGTCCACAAGGCACAGATTCTCCAGAGGTGTGGACCTGCCGTACATCCTCAGTGACACATAGGCTACCATCACCTATCTAAACATTTAAGACTTTATGAATACAAAACAAAAATATTTAAAAAAAAAGTGCAGTGGAGTTGTAGAGTGCAGTTGTAGGGTAGCGTGAGGTTCCTCAAAGCAGAACTACACAAAACTTCCAGTTTTCACTGTGCAAATGTGCATATGTGAAAAACTACATGGCTGATTAGTAGCTGTAAACTCTTTTTCACAGCACTGATTATCCATATTGACTGACAAAAGCAGAGTTTCCCCCACCCCCAGTGAAAATGGACATATTCTTCATGGGGCAACAGTGCACATTTACTTCCTGCAAAGTACTGTTATTTCCGAAGTAAAACTATTTTGAAGAGCAGGACAAGTTTTTTTGAGGTAGGTTCCTGACTTTCACTTTTGCTATATAATCTAACTGAAAGAAAAGGGGAGGAAAGTTCAACTTCTTTTAAAAGAAGTCCTCGGTTTTTAAAAAGTCCACTTTCCTGTTTTCTGGCCATCAGTGAAAGTTCATTTCTCACAAAGGACTGACAAGGCTCAAAATTACAGCACACAGCACCGTGTCCCACAGTTTTCAAAAATTTCCTCAGCTCTGCTGAGTGCTAAGGCCCACACCACCCCTTCTGTGGAAAAAGTGGTAGGAGGCAGCAACCAAAGACAGAAAGACAAAATGAAGTGCCTCTCAGGGTTTCCTTGGCACAGCAAGGCAGAGTGGAAAACAGTGGGATTAGAAAACTCGGTTGTTTCCCAGCTTGCAGTCAAGGACTGACAGGATTCTACCAGGTCTGCCAGGAGATCGACTCATCCCTGCAGGTTTGGCCTTTGGGGCCCCTTTGTTCAGATGGGATGGCTCTGCTCAGGTCGCATTGCTGACTGGCTCCCCCAGCAGTTGCTTGATGGGATTTGGAGTAATCTCCCAATACACAACTAATACGCAGTTAAAATAATTGGAAAAAGGAGAAGGAAAAAGCCCTCAATCTGTTTCTGCATCCACTTTCTAATAATAACAACTTCTTTTTCTTTCACAGGTAAAAAAAGAAACTTGAACAGAAGAAAGACTTTTACTTTGTCTTTTACTGCTGAGTAATTTAAACTTTTTTTAACCTCCCTTGTACAGTACTAGAAGGTTTTACTAATCAGAGGCCACGTTACGTCACGGACCTGAGAGTGGGTACTATCCTAATTTCATATTCTCAGGTTTGCATCTGTAGCATGGTTAAAACACACTCCAGAAGTGTGTGGGAAGGAGCAGAAATGGAGCTGAAGCTGCAGCTTCCCAGCCTGGCAAGCAGGTATGGGCTGTGCGATGCCCGCACGTTTATCAGCCAACACGAAGGCAGCCTGTGTGCAGCAGGAGGGCCAACACAGCTGAGCAAGGGACTGCAAGGGGCGTGGGACAGGGTGGTGTTAAAAACCAGAGTCAGCGCAGGGGAGCCGCTGCTTGGAGCAGAAGTATTGCTACACAGTTTGAATAGACTTCCTGTGGCTGCCCGGAGACAACATCTGGCAGTGCAGCCTGCTGTGCTGGAAAGGGAACTCCTCCAGCAAGCCCAGAGAAAATAGAAACATAACCACGAAGGTGGGAGAGCAGGTTCCTAACCTATACCCAACTTCCTACAGTAACTGTTGTTATTTGGTATAGCCTCATTAAGCTTATTTGACACATACTTGTCTAGATAACCATCTACTATTTCAGATTTGTGGGAACAATAGCCAACTGGAAATACAAGGGTTCAAAACTTTAGAATTCTTTTTTTTTGTGTGTGTAACATAAGCAGATGCCCCAACAGTGTACACCAAGTAAACCACATCTGAGTCTGGGGTTTTTGAGTTTCTTTGATTGTAGAAGCAATATTTTTGTTTTCATTGTAGTTTACATAGTAAAAACAGGCAAACCATGTCGCTGTTTAAAAAGTGATAAATTTAAAAACAAGAAGTGAAACAGTGCAGATACCTGAAACTACACCAATTCTGCTAGCTTTGCTACCCTACCAACAGAAATAGTCCTGTCCTGTTTAGATAGACTTTGTTTTGCTACATGACTGCATATGCAGTGAAGTGATATCAAGTCCTGAGGGTCCACTCCTTTGATGAGTTAAGCACACAAAGGCCCACATTTTGATGCAATCTGATATCATATATTTAAGTCCTAGACAAACTGCAACTGTGAGGAAGTGATAAACAGAACTTCCTGCACAAAGCTGCCTGAGATAACACTTTCCATGGACTGGAAAAAAAGAGACATGATTGCTACAGAACTAAAAGGGAACTGTTCTGCTCTTAATAAATAACCCTTTCTTTTTCACGTGGCTATTGCAAAAGCCAAAGCACAAGTGACTAAGATCCAGTAAGCCGTGAAGCAGTTCTACACACACTGCTGAAATGACCCTTTGAGAAACTACACTTAATTCTGAGCTACAGATCCATGTTCACTCAAAGGCTTCTGTGCTGCAGCTGGAGCCCTGCAATTCAGAAATCTCCTAGCTAATATTTTTACTTACATTTTAAAGAAAGTTTTAAAGACAACTAAACTAAAAACTTTAGTCAAACGGAGAAATAAGGAGGGATTGTTTAAAGAATAAGACCAGATTTGTCTTCTACGAGGGAAAAATCCTGTAGGAAATAGTATTAATTCCTTCTCATGGATTTTCCTCCCAATTTTGCATCAATGTCACCTCAAACTCCAAGAAATTCAATATATTTATAATTACTTTGAATTCATTTTATTCACATTCATGCTAAGTTTTCATCACACTGAAAATCATGGGGGAAATGAACTTCATATGTGAGTATTTAACATACATCAGAAGATGTTCAGGGTTTTTATTAGAATTTAGAAAAAGTTTCAAATATGGAGGTATTTTTTCATGTACAAATTGGCTAGAGCACCAAATAAAAACCCATGGAAGTTAGAGGTCCAAAGCACATGCAATTTCTCGTACAAAGTATCGAGAATTCATAATAAACTCTTCAAGGGTGAACCAACACTTGAAAAATACTTCGACATTATCAAAAGCACAGAGAAATCACTGAAGGTGGAAGATATTCCACAGGTGCTTCTACAACAGCTCACCTCCTATGCAGACATCTACTCTCACCTCACATGGGGATGTCCTAGAACCAACCTTGACATCGAGTCCTTCTTCTGAGGCACCTGAAGGCTCCAGACTCTGGCCACTACAACCTCTTCTGTATAAAGTCTCTTTCCTAACATTCTTCAGTTCCGTGAGTTTCTTTTTACCCTTCTGTTTACACTATTTTTTGAGGAGCTCAGATTGTCTTACAAGTGAGAGAAGCAACATCAGTATATTAAAAATCAATCAAATGCTACCTACTTTTGAAACATTCAAAAAATATCTTCTGCTGCTATTGCAAGTTTGAGAAGTAATAAGGGAAGCACAACGATTGATTAAATTAAATGTGATTAAATGATTCAACTGATTAAATGTGACAGCTTTCTGGTGATATTCTCAAGGCCTGTACCGTGTTTCTTGACACATAGAGAGCCATAATATCATCATTTCCTCTGGTCCCTTTTGTACCCCCCCTGCTGCTGGTTGGGCCTGCACCTTACCAGTGTCCATGCAGGCAGCTGTGGTCAGGGCAGCGCTGAAAATGCCTGCAGCACAACCGTGCCCAGCCCAGGCAAACCAGGGCAGAGCTATACAGGGCTTTCAGTCTGTGAAACACCCA
Organism: Nicator chloris; assembly: GCA_013400495.1. Taxonomy (NCBI): domain Eukaryota; kingdom Metazoa; phylum Chordata; class Aves; order Passeriformes; family Pycnonotidae; genus Nicator; species Nicator chloris. The sequence continues at coordinate 55,108 of WAAE01016115.1, forward strand.
GTTATTAAAAACAAAACACTTTTTCAGCAGCCTTTCTATTTGTCCCATTTCAGAAGGCTGGGCTAGAGCAGAGCCGCCCCAGTGGGGCACAGCCCGGCAGGAATCTGTGCGCCAGGCGGGGAGGAGAAGGGGAGAATCAGATTTGACTCTGGAGAAATGGTAAATGAAAGCACAGCCCAGTGATTGCTGGTAACTGCTGTCAGGGAATGCGGCTGCAGAAATAGCAGGCCTGATGATTCTTTTTCTGATAGCCTCTTAGCCACACACCTGAGCAAAAAACCAAATGCTACGGGTGACTAGAGGCTTCCTGTGATTTATGAGACAGTAACTATCATAGTGCCAGCAATAAGTAAAAAAAAAGTAAAATAAATAATAAAATACACAAGTGCTCGTCAATTAAGGCCTTTTTCCATTGTCTCTACATTATATTACAAATATGGAAACTCACTCATTTTTAATCGAATTCAAAATTGATTGCTTTCCCTTTAACCTAACAAACTTGCTAATTTTATTCTGAGCTCTTGTTCTCTGGAGAGATTTCCTTCCCTGGAGAGATTTCTCTTGCAGATGAATTAATGTCATCAGTTAGATAACAATTTATATGTTTCAGGTGCAAGTTGTTTTTGAATAAAAAAATAATTAAATTACTCTTCTTTGGGAACTCAAGGGCTGCTTATTCACTTGGGAATTGTGGTAAAAATAACTGAACAAACATTTTTATCATTGTCAAAACAAGTTTCATTTTCATTATACTAAGTTATCTTGAAACCAATATTTAGTATAACACTTGAGTGACTAGCTTATTGTTACTTAGATAGCCCAGTGATAGGCACCTTAGAAAGAACAAAAATAGATAGTACACTAAACTATAAGTAGCAAACGTTCTCAGTCTCCTCCTCTACTATGAATACAACTGAAAATCTTCACATTGGCGGTAATCTCTTAATGGGCTTGAGCTCTTTATCTTGGCTATGAATTAATTATTGATTTTTCAACAGCAAATGCAAGCCTGCTGTGCAGACACTTGTGGCTACAGAAAGAGTGCTCATCTGATGTGAATCAGTGGACAGAGGAATATTGTGCGTCAGCAACTGATCCTTAAAATAAATAAAATGTCACTTAAATATTGTAAAAACAACAAACAAAACCCCATTTGATTTTTAGTGCAGCAAATGGAACACCGTGCCAACTTTGCTCTGCATAACAAGTCTCAAAAAGCTCTCCTGGGAATGTTTATGTTGTGTTTCTATCCAGATTTCATATTTGCTTTGAATTGTGACAACAGTTTGACCGTTTTCACGTTAAAAGTTTCCTGCCTTTGTCATGAAAGGCGCTTTTCATCAATATAGACAAGAGTCATAACAGGAATTCAGGACTACTGCTGCAAAATTTACAAGCACCTGCCTGGAAGTGCTTGAGCCCCAGCACCACCCCTACATTCCCCCTCAGCCCATGTCTTCGGCCAGTGGCAGCACCCTTAACGCCCCTGAGAGAAAGCAGAGGGCACCCAGTCCCCAATCCTGCTGCCCCCCCGGGAGGGGCAAGGGCAGGCAGGAGGAGCGGCTGAGTCTGCAATGGAAGGACAAAGAGGGGTGGGAAGGAGAGGAGAGCTTGGAGTGGGAATCTGAGGGCAAGGACAGCAGAGAAAGGGCTCTGCTGAAATGCTCTTGGAGATGACTGTCTCACACCCCAGCCTGTTTTGGTCAGCACTTAGAGTTATGTAGGTGGTTCTTTCAAATATAATCTGACAGAGGATTTCAGAATGAACTCTGTCCTGCTAATCTTAACTGCACATTTCAGAGCTGCTGAGAGTGCCACAGAAAGTGTCAAGCTAGCTATGCTGTCAGTTACAAAAGATATGTACACGTTTAAAAATTGGGGGGAAAATATTAGTTTTCTGTTCTAGTACGATAGAATAAGAATTTTTGCAGGTATGCTCAGATCCTTCTGCATTGTGACAAACAAGCAGTGCAAAACATTTTAAAGTGGTTTTTCTGTACCTCAATACACATACACTTATATGCATAAATGGAAAATCTTGGCAATTAAGAATTCACACACATACTTGCATATCAGTTTGTGTTTTGATTTTTTACATTTAACACTGCAGAGCAGTTTAGTGTTTCCACACATACCCCCCAAGTCAAGTAAACTACTCACGTCCCAGTATCTTGAAATATATTGACTTCCCCTTATGGAAAATTCTACTTGAAAGATAAGACCATGCACAAGACCAAAATAAAACTGATCAGGCAGAAGTCACAGTGTCTTTGACTAGAAGAGTTAGTTACCTCAAAATTCCATTGCAATGGAGAGAAATCAGAAAATATGATTGGCCTTTTGGGTTGTTTTAATTGAGTAACGAATAGACTGAACTTCCTTTTTTTCCAAAGTGTAGTCAAAGTGATTATGCAAAGTGTACAATTCTAAACAGCTAATTAAGCAGCAAACCCAAATCTTTACAGCTGAATAAGCTGCTTAAAAAAAGAGGGGGGGAAGGCAAAAAAAAAAAAAGTCAGAAAACCTGTGTCTTGTGTACAACTTTTTTTTTTTAAATCATCAGCTTCTTTGGCAATTCATCTCTCCACACGGTTTTATCTGTGCACAAACCAATGATCTACAAGATTCAGCATATTTTCCTGTCAGAGCACTCTCTGTCTGAAGCTCCCAGGGGAGACACTGTTTACTAATCAAGAAAGTAAACCATCAAGAAGGTAAAAGAATAATGCAAACTACTGTGATACAACTCAGCTTTCCAGTATCTCTGTTCAGGACAAAACCTAATTACGTCACACCAAAGAAACGAGAGCATCTCAAACTTTTCCAAAGGTCATTTTAACATGACCCATGAGCTGTGTGTACTTTCTTTCCATCACAAGCATACAGAAAAAGGAACAAACTTAAAATAAGTTGGAATAATATTCACGTACTTTGGGAGACATGGCAGGATCTCCTAATAACTGTGTAGTAAGACAATTTTGGACTTTTTTCTTGAAGTGGACTAGACTTCTAGGACCATGTAATTCCACTGCGTTTAAAGCACTATTCAGCACACGGAGAACCATACCCCAAAACTGATGTCTTTGTCTATGCTTCCTACTCAGTGACCTTTATAACGTTATCATAGACTTACTCTGGTAAAACCAAGAGTAGTGGCAGGGTTTGTTTTCAATGCCTACTTGAAAAGTCCTGGGATTCTCTGGACATTGATCAGTCGAGTGTAATTTCTTTAAACTTCAGCAAAAAGCTACTAACTCATCTTGTAGTACTTGTTTTGAAAATAAAAGAGAACCTGAAGTGAATCAGTTCTTGGTCAAGCATCACATTAGTCCGTCACAGAAGGTTAGCCCCTCAACAGCGTAATTTAATGCCTTTAGCTGCTCATTATGCACACTAATGGACACACTTAACTATGAGAAAACAGCCATCGCTACCCAGGACCCGTTTCAGCAGGAATTGCATTTGCAGTACTTTCTTTTTAATCACATGTAGACTGTTTCTTTCCAGCTACCATTATTGTAGGCAGTTGTGTTCACAGCTGAACAAAAGCTAGCAAGCTTCACACAAACAGGCACCAAAACCACTTAGCCCCCTCTCTTTATGAGGGAACACTTAGTAACATCTTGTGTGGATTAAGACACTTAGTTACTAAACCTATTTTATCAATGTCATTTTCACAAACTTCCCAGCATTTGTTTAAACCTTTTCTCCACATTTACATTTGTTTAATGGTGCACTATTATATGATGCAGGTCATCCATTTGCTGTTGGGACATATACGCTTCTAAACAACAACAACAAAAAAATAATTCTGAAAAAATACTTCTGTAATTAAAAAAAAAAAAGCGAGAGAACTCAATGCTTTTCCCATCTTTTATGATAGAAAAGCCACTTTGAATAATGGGCACTATTGCTAGATCTTTACCTTAGCACCCAGGAATGCTGATCCAAGTACTTTGCTTATATTACCCTGTTATCTGGGAGTGGGGTCTTCAACAGTACAGAAAACTGTGTGAGACATTCTCGATATTCTATTTAACTTACTTTGCTACGGCTCCAAGGTGTTAAGTGAAGTCTGTCACTGTCCCAGAAAAGTTCTTTAACTCCATGGCTTTCACAAACTTATATAACCCATTTATCTTCCAATTCACCTGGGGATTACAGAAAACCTCAGCGGAGTCGCAGCTTTTAATGAGCTTACCCAGAGCACAGGGCTGAGATACCAAGATTGCTCCTCCTCTGCAAGGCCATGGCTCAGACAGGGGTACAAAGACAACTGTGTCCAGCACAAGCTAGACCTGCTTCCCTTCTTCCTCTAGCCAGACAGCCAGGAAAAGGCTGACTATTGGATTTGTGTATTTGATCATTTCCTAAACATGGTGGATCGCTGAATTCCAGCCTACTCACAACATCAAACTTTCACCTGTGCTGAAGATTGAGATGCATGGTTAACAAGCATTGTGAGGTTATGTGCCCCAAAGGGCTTGCTCAGGTTACCTACCATTAGCTGGAGAAGCTTTGCTGAAAATTAGATTTCCCCACAAATTTAAGCTAACCTGAATGCCTGCCATGACTGAAAGATGCAACCCTGTACCTGCTCCGATGAGTGTTCTGAGCGTGCCTCTTCTGAGTATGAGCAGCCAGGAAACTATGCAGCCAGTTAGCTCAGGGAACTTCTGCTGAAAATTAACCTGAAAAAATACAAATAAAGTGGTTCGTTTTCACTAGCGGGAGTTTTCACAAAGTGTGAGGGAACAATGACTGGGGAGAAAAGCGCCAGAAAAATTATTTTGGCTGCAACTTCTTAAAGAAATGGTGGTACCGCCAGGAAGGGACTGAGAGCTATGTCCGGGCTTAGTGGAAGCTCTTTGTAATGACTTAAAACTTGGTTGTTTTGGAATAGTGTTTATGTCGTATGTTTCTATGCTGCCTCCTGCTGAGGATGCTAAAGAGCTCAGCAAAGCTCACAAGCAGCTCCTTAATAGGTATTATCACTCCTGTTTTACAGGATTGAGGTTGTGGACAGAGGTTGGATCGTTTGCCTGAAGCAAAAAGCAAGTTAGTGGAAGGGAGACAGAAAAACAAAGCCACTGCTCCTTGATTCCCACCACTATGTTAATTAATAAATCGATTGTGACCAACATGCAGAACATTAAGAAATGCCCCCCGAGCATTTTCTAGCAGGTTAGGCAAATGAGCAGCTGCGTAGCCACACCAGTGCTTGCTCTGCTGCACAGGCAGAGAGCAGAGCACACAGCAGGAGCACCCGCGGGGCTCTGCACCCTCCCCGAGGAGGCACCCTGCAAGTCTGGTGAGAGCACACAAGGGTAGAAACCCAGCAAAGGCACAAGGTAGGATTTAGACGTGGACACAACCCCAGCAGATTCTAACATCAGGTTCACATCTCGAGGGTGCAGGGAGGGTGTTGGCTGGTCTCAGCCTTGTCCTGTCCGTGGTGGGGCTCTGCACCCTGCACGGGATCTTGCTGGTCACGGGATACAGGAGGGGGCCACGGTTTGGTCATCCCTGACAAGTCAAGAGGAGTGTGCATAGCCCTGTGTGGCTGTTGTTACGTTACACCACTCCCAGCTGGGAAAACAACTACAACTATAATGCTGTTGAAGGAGGAGGAAGTGTTTGATTTTATTCCGTTTTACAAACATACATTACATAAGGGTACATAAGCCTTTGTCAAGGCTTTAAAGCCCATATGAAGCCTTGCAAAAATACAAATTGCAACGGAGAAATAAATACGTTACTGCTCTGTATAGAGTGGTAAAAATCAGATTAACACTCACTTTATCACAGACCCTGCACTTCTGCCTTTCCTTCACACCACCTTGTATTGACATGAAGGATGGCACACCCTGTGGGGTAATGGATATTCAGATCTCACCTGTTCAAAAGGGAGTTGCTAGCTGCCTGTTAAGTATTTTTATCTTGTGGTTTTATAGCCTCCCCTACAACAAGCGAACAAGATGCTTCTGCCCTTAAAACCATGAAGGTTGCAGAGTTACCATGGCCCTTAGAGGTGGCACCAGAGAGGTGGCAAGAGCTGACGTGCACAAAGCATCTGTGTGCACCAAGCAAAATTTGGTGTGTACGGACTCATTTTCACCTGTTTTAAGTATTAATAGTGGCTTTATAAGTACTTTTTTGTTTTTGTAGAAGTCATCTTAACATCCTAATGTACAAAATTCTCTTTTCATCTCTCAAAAATTTCCAGCTGAGGACCCAGTTATTTATAACTTATGCTTAGTTAAAAAAAAAAATCTAAACTCTTCTTTTAGCTAGTTCCAAATATGCAATATTTCATTCATACATATTTTGGGCAATGTCTACTGTTCATTTTTGAAAAAAATGTCACACACAAGAGAGACTTGGGCAAAACTGAGGCATTGAAACGTAAAAGTGTGTAATGCAACTCCTTCCCCTAACAGTGGGGGCAGATTTAATTTCCCTGGCATTGACCCTTTGCTGTTTGTGTGAGCAGGAAAGCCCTTCCCAATCTGACCACTGTGGCTGGCCTCAACACACCTTAAATATCTTGTCTCACATGTTTTCTCTCTGATGCTAGGGGAGGGCTTACTTTTTTTACTCCTCACAAGCATTTCTAACCAGTAATAGAAATGCTGGTTACTGACCAGAAAGTTGACTCATCAGAATCAGGTCCTTCTGTGGGAACCTTGCAGCAGGATAACGGTGATGCAGCCACACAACAAACCTGAGGGCTCTGGTGACACATTGCTTCAGGGTCTCTTTGTGTCCAGCTCATTCACAGGGGCTCACATGTCTCTGCAGTTGTTCTTGTTCTGCCTTGGCAGAAGCCCAGGAGTGGGAGCAGTGACGAGGATGGGACAGAAGTTCTTTGGAAGAGAAAGGTAACCTGTGTCCTGGCAGACAACGGTGCAGTTCTTCATCACTTCCCAGACGCCAGGGGAACACCAGTCTGGAGATGTTAATCAAGGAAGCATCTGGATGTCCAATTTTACTGCCTTTCCCAACTAGCTAGCATGCCACGTGCTTCCTCTCAGTTCCTACACCAGGATGTGCATGAAACTGACCCACGACACTTAGACCAGTGAAGGCATAAAAGGGAGCAGAGCAATGTCTGAAACCATTCACTGGGCATGGATTGCCATCGAAAGCGACCTACATTAGGACAGCTTTTCTAGACAGGAACAGGAGCTAAAAATGTAGGCTCCAACATATCAGTGCCACAGGGTTTAGCAGCTCCTCTTTCTGTAAGTTTTCTGCTGCATAATACCCCAGGCACAGAGACTAGCAAACATTGTGAGAGGAGTGACAATAATAAATAATCTGTATTAATCATGGAACTTCATAAAATAAAATAAACACTGTAGGAGTAATAATTTCCTATGTCATTTTATCCTCTGAACTTTCTGGGGTTGATTGAACTGACATTTTACAGATATTTACCACAGCTTGATTTCAGATGCATCCGCACAGATTCAGAATAAACAACATAGAAACAGTGCAGGAACTTTGAGCTTCCACTACCATGACCAAGAGCAGAACATAACCCAGTGAAGGACATCCTGAGGCCAGACTTGGGAAATGCTTAGAAGATCCAACAAAACCAAACCCTTTCAGGCAGGAGTGCCATACTATAAACAATATATTAAAGGCAACTTCCTAAAACCTTTCCTGGAAAGAAATTTATGTCATAGTTAAAGGCATTTCCCCAGCATTTTCATCTTTGTTCTTTCAATCTTTGATAGTGTGGGAAGGAAATCAGACAGCTTGTGGATATTGCTGCTACCCTTCAACTCTACTGATAATAGTTGTGGAAACATACACATAAGAATAACTTCCTGAATGAAACAATATTTAGCGCATATAGAAGCCTTTGTTCTTGCTGCCTAGAGAATATATAGTTATACAAAATTATGGTGACTTTTACACGACCACTAGGATGTGTGAATGCTCTCTTTGAACAAAGAAAAGCATCCAAATCAGGTGGGTTTTTCCACGCAGAAGGGACAAACAGACACATGCTAGCTGCATTTTTCTTAAGCCAGTTTTATCATAACAGGAAATATTACTCATTCTAAAATTGATGCTGAATTATTTAAAAAAAAAAACTATGATGAACAGTGGACAGAACTTTCTCTTTTATTTGAATGCCTTGAACAGGTTGTTCAAAAGAAGCAGCCAATGTGTCACTACCTGAAACACGTTCACTCACAGGACTGAAGACAGGGGTTTGATAATCCTGCCCTCACAATTATAGAGAATCTGCATGATTTTTTTGACTCGGGCATAAAAAGAAGATAAATTTATGACAAATATACTGTCACAGCAAGATGATAAAAAATACGAAGCAAATAATTTTCCCCAGTGTTTAGACCTTCTAATTTTGTAAGACAGTAATGACTGGGGAATATAAAATGGCCATATTGGGTCAGACCAAAACTCCATGTAAGAAAGTATCCTCCAGCAGTTACAACTGTGCTGGATAACTAGGAAAGAGGGCAAGAACAAAACAATGAGAGAAAAATAAAACTAAACAAAACCGAGCAAGGTGAAATAACTTCTTACAACTGTATACACTTGCCTACTTATTTCATCAGAAATGCTAAAGGACAAGGAGGACCCAAGCACTAGTCCTCATAGAAGGTCTCCAGAAGGAAAGCAAGGGACCAAACTGGACCAGGAGTAAATTAAGAAAAAAGAGACAACAGGTGTTCCTTATTTTTGTTTGTGGCGGGTGAGTAGTAAGATTGTCATTGCCTGAAACAAAACTCAGACCCCATAAGAAATCCTGGAGGCTGTAACTTTATTACGCTTAGCTTTTCCCTCCTCTACACTGGAATATGAAGAGATTATTATATGCTCATGTTTCACCTGTACTGTATATTCAGCAATTTTATTTTCTGGGCTACATGATTTTTGACCTCGTGCATGTTAATGCGAAGTGCTGTCTTTAACACCTCTTTAATTTCAAATCAATACAAAATTCTGATGTTACCTAATGGGTTAAAACCCACATAATTTTCCCCTTCCAGGCCAGTATATAACACAGTTATCCAACACATCTCAACAGGATGACTTGAATGTGACATTGAACAGAAACACAGCATGCTTATTGCTTTTTCAGAAATTTAGTATATATACATACCTATGTAGTATTTAAGATTAGGCACCTTTTTTTCTCTCTTTCTTTTTCTTCTTTTTTTTTTTTAGTAAAACATTTCTTTGCTTTAAAGAGGGATTTTATTCACTTTATTTCTCCTCTAGCTGGCAAAGTTAAGAGAAGGCTTTGGTTTCTTATACCAGACATGACAAATTTCTAGTACAAACATTCTATTTCTCCTCACTCTGCACACCTTGCATAGTTATTCACCCTAATCCTAGGTCTGAATTAATTGCATCTGATATTTATAAAATTAAATACAGCAGAAATTAGACCTGTAGATTTAAATCTACCCTGTTTTGAGGTGCTTTATGACATATCAGAGAACCATAATAGACTTCACCATGTAACAAAACCAATGTTTCATTTCATTTATTTCACCCTAAGATGGCAAGAACATAACCATACCTGTTTCTCCATCCTGCTAGTTGCCTGGGTAAACAGTAAGCATTTACAAGATCGAGGCATGTGGGGTACAGTGTTTCTCAGTGTTTAATTAGAGAAGCAAAGTAAAAATAACTCTTCTGCATTAAACACATCGGCTTTAAAGCTTGAACAAACCTAAGTGCTTTTTAAATTGAAGTCTGTAAAACATCCCAATGACTGCTCCTTCATTCTTTCTCAGTATACTTGAGATTATAACCTTAATCTGTATTTATAACTTTATTCTAAATCTTAACCTAAGAATGTCTCTTCCTTTGGTTTTCTGACTGGAAGACTGAGCTGTGTTATTATTGGGATGAGACTTTGCTGCCAGTCAAATCTCCAGGAGGAGCCCAGGATGGCTTTGTCCACCACATAGCCAGGGTGGGATTTTATTCAGAAATTCACTGGAGGCAGTTAGGCTAAACCCAAATACTTTTGAAAATCTCCTCCTAGTTAGGCTATTTCATCCTCTGTTTTGCTGTTTGGTGGGTACACAGAGGTTTGGGGTTTGGTACTATACCTGCCCCATCTAAACGGTGGTTACGTAAATAATCCACTGGCCAGCCACCATGCTGGCCCTTCAGCCAATGAGTATGGCACCAGCAGCAGGGGTTGTGTGGGAAATCAAAGGAGACAAGAAGTGAAAAAAGAAGTTGTGTGACTTTGTGCCCTTGGTTTGTGTCTTCTTTTTTTTTCTTTTTTTGTCTCCACCTACAACATCACCCCATTAAAGCTGGGGCCAGGGCAACCCTGAGAACTGTGCGTGTGAACAGGAGCATCTTCAGCACATTAGAGGACTTCAAAGCATAACATTCACCATTTCCAGTAGCAATGTTATAACTGTGAGTTGTCCTGTTCCAGAAAAGTCAGAAAATTGAGAAAAGCATATTTGTTTTACACATCACATAGGTTCGTATTTACATTATGATACTTTTATTCCCTAGCTGCACATTTTCTAATTTCTCTTTGCCTTTTTACATTTTTTTTTTTAATGAAAGATCAGATTATCACACAATAGCAAGAAACGAGACTGAAAATGAACTCTAAAACCTGGTGCAATAAAGAGTGCACTGCGAAGAGCTGGCGACACCTCTGTTGTGTGACCCTGGGCAAGCCTGTGCCTTTTTGCTCCCTTTCCACTGAGTAAATAGATGCCAGAGGGGCAACTCTCTGTGTACCAAGCTCACACGTGAAAGCTGCTGAGACAGTGAGATCACAGAGACCTTTGCTTTGGTGTCATCATCCTGGAAAGACAGAAGTACTGAATCAAAGGCATCAGGTCTTTCATGTGAATAAAGTGCTGATCCCACAAGCTCTGAGGCCTCTGCTGACTGGCACTGCTGAGCACGGAAGAGCTGCCTTTCCACCAGGTCAGCAAACAAAAGGTGCTGTTCCAGTGGTCCCAGAGGATGATGCCACCTCTGCAGGTTCCCGTGAGAATGTCAATCTCCACGCTAGCACAGGTGCTGACCTCAACCCACCACACAGACAATTCTGTCTTGATGATGACCCAGAAACGTATGTTTTATTAGAGAATTTGTAGCTCCAGTTTTTGGGCCTGGAACACAGGAGGAAAGCAGCTACCTGGGCTTGTCAAACACATACCGTGTGAGTTGGTGTTGGTAGAAGAGAAGCTCTTTATCACTTTTAGCTACACAGATGACTCCATTTCCTAGCTGGAGGAGGACTCCAGCCCTGAGAGCATCTCTGCCCCTCCTCCTAGGCCCTGCAGGGAGGACAGGCTCTCTGACACCCTCCAAATGCTGCCACAACATCCAGCAAAGGCAGAGCCACTGCGCCCCTGGGGACGGCGCAAAGGGCGGAAGGGTGAGCCCAGGGAAGGAAGGAGTGGGTGAACTGCAAGTATGCACAAATATGCATGACTCTCCTCCCACCTTCTAGTGGGTGTTTACTGGAGAAATTGTTTTAATTCCCCATCTTCTGCCCTTCCTAAAGCAGAGGGAGAAACTAAAGCCCTGTTGCCCAGATGACCACCAGTCACAGGGGAGGATTGCCGTACCCTTGGGCTGGTCATGGCTGAACACCATCTGCCTGACAGGACCGGCCAGGAAAAGAGATAAGTGGCACCTGAATTCTTGAAACAGGTTGTGTCCTCAGATTTTGGACATCTCCACAGAGTATAAGCTGTCAGTGTTGGAACTATTTTTCCTTCTGTTTTGGTTGGGGAAAAATTAATTTATGCCTGTAAATTGAAAAGCACTGTTTTCAATAAGCTGAGTAGCTGACTCCACATACCTCCCTTACCAAAATCCAGCCACCAAAGGTAAATGCTTATTTAGCTCGTGCAGATGCTGACATTGGTTTCAATGGGATCAATCAGAAAAAAAAAGGAAAGAAAATATGCAAGATGAGTTGTACTCTTTACAAGTCAGTGACTTGACTGTCCTTGCACTTCTGGAGACAGGGCGAAGTTCAGGCTTGGCCTGAAATTCTGCAATTCATTTTGTTTAGCTAATTGTAAAAATATGCCAGTCTTCCTAAATAGACACACATATCATATTTCTAATGGTGATACTACACTGGACACTGAGACTATTGTGCAACTCACTCACTAATTATCCAAGAGTGCTTCAGCCAGTCGTGCAGGAAGCCGTGCCCTGCCAGTGCAGGTGAGGGACCAAGCACGGCATGTTTGAGTAGCTCTTCCTGCTGGTGTCACATTTGTCTTTTTATTATTGTTTTACTGATTTTGATAGAGCTAGTAAAGCTCTAATCCTGTGAGCAGAGCCTGATGAAATGGAAGGTATCACAGGAGAAACACAACGCCCTGTCTCGTTTTTAGCTCCTCAGGCTGTCCCAGCTGTCCCAGCAGTGCTGCAGCCCAGCCAGCAGATGGGTGACACAGCATCCCCTTCTAAACCCATGAAAGATGGAGGTGGATTAGCAATAAGTGTTAAATAAAGTGCTTCGTTTATAACAAGATATTCCCAATGCAGATCTTTTGAGCACAGAGTACCTGGCACTGGCATATCCACATTATATGTAAGAGCTGGGGTGCAGGGTAATGTGTTGCCCATTCTGACAACCCTGCCTGGGTAAAAGCACACACCTGGAGGGGGTTTTAGAGCTGGAGAATTCTCTGGAGTCATCTTGTCTGGTCAGCAGGGACCATACAATTTGGTCCATTTCAGTTTTGCCATTTTTTTTGGAAAACCTTTTATTCTTGCTATCAGTGCATAAAGGAAATTTTTTAAAATGCCCAAACAAGGGGAAAAAATGTCCTGTGAAGAAGAAACTCAAAATAAGGGAAGAATGGAAATCCAGTGGTAGTTTTAACTCCAGTTTCAGCTACCTTGACAGAAAGAATGCAGTATTTAGATAACTTTTGGTCACTTAGTCAATTTAAGCTATTTTTGTACCATTAAAACCTGATTTATAGTCTAGAACTTATCTACTGTAATACAGCCAAATGAACTTTAGAGATCAACCTGTTATAAAATTATCAAAAGCAGAGGTTTTAGACAAAAGACAACGGACTCCTCTCCATAGCAGCACAAGTGCTACAAGAGGCAGCTGTAATGGCACAAATGGACATTTTATCAGCTTTCTGTCAGGGACTGACAAAATCACGCCAAATGAGGCATTAAAGCTCTAGTTTTGAAAAGTGTGATAAATACCAGCTAATCTACTGACATAATATACAGTGAGTCAAATATTTAGTTTTGCATTAAATCTAAATCCAACATTAGAGCATTTCCTCTTGATTAAAAAGGATAAAATGTAGATGTTATTTTATGCTCCAGTTCCCACATGTAATTAATGCTCTTTCTGACATTATAAATGTGTTAGTAAACATGTCAAGGAAAGGGGGGAGGCACAAAGGAAACAAGTGCAAAATCTATATGCTTAATTCATATTCCTCCATTTGCAGTGGCTAATATGTTATTGCAGAGACTATTTGCAGACACTTGCCCTGCCAGTGAGCAGCTAACTTCCCTGATTGCTTGTATAAACAGTCTTCCAGATCAGGAGACAGATGTTGTAAGGGAGTTCATAGCTAATTTAATTTTAGTATCATTAGGAATTAAAAGCAGGGCATTAATAGATTCACAATAAATGTTGGCTAAATATAAGCATTGCATGATGTGACTATTAAAAGCCTTAGTATTTGTGAGTGAACACATGGAAAGGTTTTTCAGAAAGTTTATCGTCCTGGGAATAAGATGTACCTAGTTAGAGAAAAGATTACTGCTGAGATATGATGAAACATTTCAGTGGTTTTGTATCATATACTACTGATCTTAGTGGGCAAGGCAAAATTCTGCCTTTCAATGTCTACACATGTATAGGCTAGTTAATGACCCACTCATATCTAGAAGTAGAGTGAGACAAATCCTCATGAATCATTGAAATATCTTTATTCATTATACATTATATTCCTGGTATTATGCTTTAGCTGGTTTTTGGAAGACAGAAGTTTGAGAAATGTGTTTTATAGGCAAGTACTATGACCTCAGACTCTTAAGTTTCAGAATACACAGCACTGTAATTGCTTCTTTTCTAGAGAATATGTTTTAGAAAACTTAAATGTAATCCAGCACTGTAAAAGCTGGCATGAGCTCAAGTCAACTGAAAAACGAATGAAAGCAGAAAGTGAGTAAACCCCTGCCACCTTCATTTTAGGAAATGTGTTGATATATTTGTTAGGGAAAGGGAATCTCTAGGCTGACACTCCTTGCTAAGTTTGACACATAAATCAACATTAAGTGCAACCTGCAGGATTTGGTATAACTCATGCTACCAGAGAAATAGTTCTTCCTACTCTGAAGAACATGAAAAATTGCTGAAAAATAAAAACAGAATAAAAATAAATAAACACACAAACACAACAAAAAAGAAATATACAAACTAAGGAGACCTTAAAAGGTGGACTTCAGAATTAAGTACTCATTATATTCAAGAAAATTATACCTTGATTCTTCTATTTTACTTTGAAAATAGAAATTAAATGGATTATGGCTGTGTATCACCCATTAAATGGATGGCTGTGTATCAGCGTGTAATCTTCAGGGTGTAGGTTACAAGATATTTGGCATCTAAGAAGCTGCATGAACTTTAATGCCAGCCAAACACCTCAAAAGTTGCTTACCAAGAGCAGCAAGGCAGCCTCTGCCAGTGCACAGGTCTGCAAGGAGGAGAAGATGGCACATAGAAGTGATACCTTTTACAATTCACCCTTTAGGTGGGTAGTTGTTTTTATTCAGTTTCCTCATTTTCTTATCTCAAAACCACAAAGACCCCAAGCAGAACGCTAGTTCGGAACAGTTCTGCAAATATTTGGCCCCAGGCACTTTCTTGAGCTGGGCACTCCTATAACTTCTCTCTGCAGGATCTCCTAGCGCACAGGGCTCTGCTCACAGGAAACCTTCCAGGCCCTCCTTTCCACCAGGATGGCTTTCCTGGCTCACTTACCAAGCAGGAAATCAACCCACTCTTGATATCAGCTATCACCAAGAACTACCTTTGAATCAGTGCTGAAAATGTTCTAATTGTTCCTGTAAACAATCACAGCCAAATTTGCTATCATTCCAAAAACTGCAATAGTAAACCAAGTCACACAGGCTCTACCCCGTCCAAAAATGGGTTTATGCTATTTTAACCTGAGAAAGGTTGCAGCACCATTTTGGGCAGACTGGTTGATCACAATAACACTGGCACAACAAACTTCCCTGGCTTGACAGTATGAGAGAGTCTTGGAACAGCTCTACACAACTTCTACTCTTTCTGCCCAATTTTACAGTCAATAAAGAACAGTGCAGGGCCAAAACATCCCCCTCCCCACACCCTAAAAAGGGAATATCCAAAAAAAACAGAAAACAAACACAAACTCCAGACCCTGAGTAGTTTTGCCATCTGAAAGTCCTAAATCGATGTTGTTTTATTAAAAACTGGGTTTTGTCCTTTTCACGCCGACTGACTCATTACAAATCAAAATACTTTCTGGCACCTACCTAGCATTAAGGAAGACTCCCTGTGAATGTCCTCACATTTGGGTTGTTCTCATAATTTATATCACTGCCTTGTGCAGAATGTGATTGCCAAATGACATAACATCAAAATGCAACACTAGCAGTTTTATTTGCCTTGCAATTTGCACTTTAATTCAAGTACCTAAAAACATAAGTAACAGCCATGCTGATAGTTTAGGAACTATTGATGTACGGGAACTTCAAGCAATAATAGGTAATTATAGGAAGATAATTATATTTCCTAAGAAGTTTGGAGGCATGTGCTCTAAGATTGGGGAACTGGCACATTTCCTTATCCATGCTGTGTGCTTTTGTCCCCTTTTCATATTTTGACAGTCATTTTTCACTCCAAAGAGATTTTAAGTAGCATGTGGACTGGCACAGAACCAGAACCAGACATCAGTGGGAATATCCCCAAAAACTGGGAAATCTTGGTGTTACTGAATTTCTTCTAAATTATTTTTCTACTACTACTATGTCTCGTTAACCCTTTGTGAAGGGGGAAAAATCAACCCAGATCTTCCTTCATCTTGCATTCTGGGACTTGTTCATAACCTCATTACATCTTTGCACTGAGAGGAAAACATGTCTAGCTCCTTTCTGAGAGTTCATCAGGTTCATGTGATTGAAGTCACATTGCTTGCAGGAATGAAGAAATTCATCCCAGATTCCTTCTGCACAGAATCCAGCTGTCTTTCTCTGAACAGATCTAAAAACCAAACAAAGTACACAAAGACAGAACCCTTGCCACACAGGTTTTGAAAAAGGCTTCCTACATAACTGTATGACCATTGACTGATCACTTACCTCTTCTGGGACAGGCATCCTGCAAAATGGAAATGTGTTAACCTGAAAGAATGTGTTCCTATGATGTTTGAAAATACAAAAAATGCCACTGATTGCTGGCAGGGCTCACATCAGTACTGTGCACACTGTGGCACATAGAATCCAGGAAGTGCTGTTCCAAGTCCCCTTTCAGCAACTTCCAAAGCAACAAGGCGAGGCCCAGAATGAGTTGTCCTTGCTGCTCTGGAGTCCTCAGAGCATCATCACCTTGTGCTGCCATGCTGGCGTCTCCAGCATCTTCACAGCATGGGGCTTCTTCCTCCACAGGGATGCCAAAGGCTGGCTCAGTTTACATTTATCCTTAAAACAACCTCTGTCACGTGACAGGCACTGAATAATTTCTTTAAAATTTCTTATTTAAAAATCGTTATTTTTCTACTTCTCTTTTCCAACCTGTTGATAAGGTCTGAGTAGAAAAAAACCTTAAAATATTTAGAAGTTTAAGGTTCATTTAAGCAAACAAAAACACATTTCATGTCCTTCTTTACTCTCACGTACCTGGTGCATGGTAGTCCTTCAAAACCTCTCACATGGAGAAAGCTTATTCGGATGCTAAAAATATCACATGTTTACACTTGTAAATCACCATTAGCAAATGATTTTCCTAATGCTTTAGACAATATAGTAGCAAAGTGCAGCTGCTTCAGCCAGAATGGTATTTTAGTGATTTTTAAGAACTTAATGAGATCAGGTAATTGACTAGTGAAGCTAAAAATTTTACCTTCAATTAAACAATCAACAGCTCAGTACATCAACATAATTGTCTTTGCCCCTCCACCTCTCTGTTATTAAATCAATATGTGGGTAGCAGTTGTCTAAGAAACCACTTCCTCTGTGTTTCTAAACCAGTGTTCAGGACCCATTTTAAAGCATTTATTCAATCTGTCTGGTGTAATTTGCAAATAATGGAAAGTATGTAGTAATGCAGATTCCGTAATCAACTAAGAAAAAATAAGGCCTTAATCCATTTGTTCTTTAATGGCATTATATAGCCTACATTTGTTCTGGTGCAAACAACAAATAACTTAATACTTAACATACATTTTAAAGTGTCATCCTGTGTGCCTCATTTGCCAGTGTGAGATTATTCCTCATATAAATAGGAAATCAGATTGTACAGGTTGTGTTAATGAATCCTGTGATTGATAGCTCAGGAGACAATAATGAGGCAAAAGTACCATCTTTGAAAAAAAAATACAAAATAACAGAAAACAATTTTGTCAGGAAACCCCTTCCAAAGGTTATATTACAACACAGCAATCTCATTTTGGAGTGGTTGATGATGAATCAATATAAACCGCCCTCCCCAACCACAACTGTACATGTAAGATATTTATTACTTCAAGCACAGGGAACTTCTGCTCTCTTGCAAAAGACTCTGAAGTTGGCCAGTTGCATCCAACCACACACTACTTTCAGAAGAGTTCTGGTGTCATGTCACCCACAGGCCTCTGTGGCATAATTCTCTTCTCTAGAAAAAACATTTGTTTCCATATGCAAGTAGCATATATTTTGCTACAGCAAAAATATCAGGTGAAGGTTAAAAAGGGAGAAAAACGCTGTACTTTTCCGTGTAAGTTTTTTTAAATAAGATATAAACATATTTTAATGTATGCTGATATTCACCATCTGCACTTTCTGTGAGCATACCCTGACTGCCCAGACACTCCCAAAGGCTGTGGGGCAGGGGTAGCTGGTGGAGCAAACCAGCACTGAGCACAAACAGTACTCATTATGAGAGTAACACGGGCAGAAAATGGGTGTCTTTTATTCAGCTCTTGCAGTGTCAGCATTCTCTCCCCGTACCACAGTATGGGAAGCGGTGAACAACACCAAGACTATCTGCATACAGTTCTGACTGAGATCTTCAAAAGCAACTAGTGATCTGATGGGGTTCAGTCCTCCCCAAAAAAAGAGTTACCATAAAGAGAAATGATTTTGGGGAAGTGCTGAACATCTCCTGCCTGCTAACAGAGGTGAGTTCAGGTGGCAGAGACTGCCAAGAGCTGCCATCTTTGCTCCTGCCACTATTGCTGCTATTCCACTGAATCAAATTAGAATGCTTCACCTGGAGTAAAATGTTCGTGAAGCTGCAGGGGGTATTGCACTAAGGAGACAATATCATACCAGGTGCATTACTGGTGACCAAGCCAATGTCTGTGTGAGCCTTCAGGGCCAAAGCCACAGAAAAGGGTTTAGCTCTGCAGGGCAGACCCAATCCATCTCCTAGGGATTGTACTGACCACTAGTTTATCCCAAAATCTTGCTTGGATGGAAAACTTCAGTCTGGTCCCTGACAGACTGTCAGATCAGTCTCTGCCCTTTACCCAAAACTGTAATTTTCCATTATCTGACAAACTTCAGAAGAAATTTTTGGTTTGCTCCACTACCTGCATCAGGATGTCATGGGGCTGCAGAGCTACTGTCCCATCCCTTTATTTTTGCCTCTGAGCCCTGAAGCCTCTACTACTCCAGCTCAACTCCCCTGGCTCTTACTCTGACTTACACAGCCCTGTGTTTGTTTTCAGCCAACAGAGCAACTCATTCGCAGTTCCTGCCCACATCTAACTGGCATTGACATGCTCAGAGATAAATTTAATCTGGTGTCTTACTACCATGGAGCCCAGAATCGACCAATGAAACACCCTCAGTGAGCCAAACTTTCTCTGAAGTGCTGGCGGGGCTTCAACACCCACGAGCCAAAAATTAGTGCAGACCTTTTCCTTAAAGGGTTATCATCTCTAAACTCCTTCCAGCAACTTGGGCTATTTCCAAGGTACGTTTGGGAAGAACTTCCAGGATAAGTCCTTGGAAAGTAACTTCAGCCACTGGTCCGTCGTTTTGCAGAACTGGGTTCTCCTGTACCTTAGGACTACAACAGGTCTCTCTGACTTTGTGTGCTAGATTAGGGTTTTGGCTGTGTAAGAGGGTTCCTTATTACACAGAGAAGGAAGTGGAAGAACAGATGTGTATAAAACAAAGTTACTTCTTCCCCTTTTAACCTGTGATTTTTATCCTGATAGCTGCAGTAAGTCATTGAGATACAATTGCAGGGTAGTGGGCACTCCTGACTCATGTTAAGATGGCTCTACCCTCATGTGGGTGTATTCTAGGACAAGAACTCTCAGTATGTCTAGACTAGGATAAAAGCTGTGTTTTTAAAGATACTAGCTAACAAGGTTTGACTAACATGATTTGAAACCTTGCACAGACAGGACAAGTCAAATGCTAAAAGGTGTTTAAAAGTGTTTGCTAAGTCATTCTAAAAACACAGCTTTTATAATTGTCTAGACAATGACAGAATACTCCTTACAATGGCATGCCCACTGCAACAGCCAAGGAGTATAATACCATAGAAAAGGATCAGTAAGAATTTTCTCCACATAAGTCTTCAAAGCAATGGCACAGATCGAAGTGCAGGGAAACCCTGAAGGATCTGTCTAGACAACAAGGTAAAAACTTCTACTTTCTTTCAGTAAGTTTAGTTCAGTCAGGAACTCTTTTTCAAAAGCAAGACCTGCTAAGAGTCTACTGATATAATCTGCCAAGGTTTAGCAGGTCGTATTCTGGGCTCCTCACTGGCTGCAACTCAGCCTGCTAAAATCATGTTAAAACTTTTGAGGTCTGTGTGTCTGTCAGATGCGATTTTTAGTCCTTCAACAAGCTTGATTGAATTAGGCCTCCTGGAAATGCCCCCTTCCCTAAGGCTGATGAGATGGCAGCTCATTCTTTATGCCCATTCAATCTTTTAACCCAAATAATTTCCCTAAACTCTACCACCAAATGCAAAGTTCAGTTTGTCTTTAGTGTCAGTATTTCTAGCTGTCTGTGAGCGCTGATTCCTTCCTACAGGCCACGACAGCAATTAGTTTTGACTTTGACTTTGTTTTCACCGAAATGTACTTGGACAAAACCCTTGATCAAACCTGCTCATTTAAACAGCTACTTGAAAATGTCTAGCCCACATGCTTGCACACATACCCACTCTAACAATTGTTTTGTAAAAAGTCAGATAAAATGTAATAATGGCTAAGATAAATTCTTAGTCATTAATATATATCCTTACACTGGTTTGCTCCCACCAAGCTTACTGGAGAGTGAAAAAATCAGAGTATCTCTTTCCCAGAATTGTGCTAGTATGTTTGACATCTCGAATAATACTTTCAGGAAAGAAAAAAAATAAGAATGAAAAAGGAGAAAGTCACTATGACAATTCTAAACCAAGCATATGCACAGCCTCTCAGACTGTTTAATATCAGGCTCTGTTTTGCTATGAAAAAAAACAACTCCACAACAACAACAAACTGAAACAAACAGAAACAAAACCAAATAAACAAAAAATCAACAAACCCAAAAAAACCTACTAGTTCTATTTATTATTAAGGCTTAATGACATAGGTGGGTATCAATATGATAGGAAAAAAGACCTACCTCTCCATTAGTCCCATTAGAGATTATGTCTTTATAATGTGGGTGGGTATCTAACATTCAGGGGAAAATTCACAAGTCACCAACTCAATTGAAAGACTCCACCAAATAATAATTTGCTGGTATAACTCGAAGTGACCAAAATAACACAGTCTGGATGTGCTTGAGACTCCTGGGGTTTAGTAGTCATTTGTCAATAGCTCTCAGACAATGGAGTTGTGAAATGGAGCCACTTAAGTTAACATGATAAGGCTTTTACACGATTGTGTAAAGTTTTTTTGGCCTTGACATGCACCATCTGAAATATTTTAGAAATACACATTCATTTCCTGTTTTGGATAAATAGGAATAAGCAAACCTCCTATGCTCAGAAGGCCTGGAGCCAGTCCATGATTCAAAATAAGACAGAGAGTCAACGGTCAGCAAAGGCTTTTTGGTAAGCTGTTGTCACCAAGGACCTGGACAAAGTCCTTACTAAGCCCAGACGTTAATGGGAAGTTGATCTGAATCAGATCAGCATGCTCCGACCTGCTGTCCATGCTTCTTTCAGGTTTACAGCTCTGTCTTGAAACTTTCTCGTGTGCTAAAATAATGACTTCAAAACCTAACATTTTGCATATATATATACATAGCTAAAAGACAATTATACCCAGGCACAGATTTTATTGTCTGGCTGTTCTATTCTTCTTTATGTCCTCTGAGGAGACATTGAATAGCAGATGTCTCCCAGGCCTAATACCATTTCTTGTCATCCACTAAACTGAGTGGACGGATAGAACTCCTGTTATCCGACATGACCAGAGAAAGGTCCTTTTCAGCGAAAGCAAACAATTAGCAGCCCTGAGTTATTATTTCCTATTATTGTGCAATAGAAGAGGCACTGGACATTTCAGTGTGAAGGATTAAAGCGACCTGCTTTGCAAACATCGCGTATCCGCCCTCCTCCTCCCCCCGCCCCCGCCACAGCACCGGCGACGGGCGGGAAGGCGCAGCCCCACGCGTGTCCCGGCCGCGGGACGCTCGGCCTGCCCCGCCCGTGGGCCAACCGCGCGGGCCGGGGCGGCTCCGGCCGGGCCGAGCCGCGCCCCGGGAGCCGCCAGGGCGGCGGTGCCGGTGCCGGGACTCACCTTGGGCAGCTCGCGGAGCNCGCGCTGTGCCCGCCGCGGGCCCGGGACCGCGCCGCGCACGGAGTCAAAGTACACAGCGGCTCGGTCGATAGCCTATTAGGCTAGAAACAGTTCTGCATATCAAAGGCCGACGAACCTAATGACTAAAAATATAAGTACCTGACCCGGAGGATTAATCACACACTGTCAAGCTGAAATTGGTGCAATTCTTCCAATCATTAACGTTTTGCTTACAAAAATGTGCTTTTCTGTTTGTTTTTCTGCTAAATGATAACCATTTTCAAGTTGAATCGGCTGATAAAAAAGTCGAAAACAAGACGGGAGTTGTGCTGGAAAGGTCATACGTGCCAGTTCGGCATGGAATAGCCAACGGGCAAACAAACAGGACAGAGCAGGGTGGCACGGAAGGGGCTCGAAGGTTTTCCCGAACGGTGTAAAGTGCTTTGGCCGTTTTTCTCCTGCCAAAGAGAAGAGACTGCCCGTGGAGGGACACTCGTCCGCCCCACCGTCGTCATCCCCACGTCGATCTCCCCCGCGTGGAAACGAGTTGGGGGAATTAAGAAAAGCTGCTGGGAGGTTACTTCTGACCGGCAGCTCGGCAGGCCCCGCCGGTGTGTTCTACCTCCCTAAACCCCCTCCCCGGCTGGGCGGGTGAGCAAGGACCTGACATATCGACTGCCCAGCCTGGGTTACAGCGCTGTTTGTCACCTGTCGCGACACCTTGGAAATCCACATCCCTGGCCAGGCGGCTGCAGACGGCGCATCTGCGCTCCCCAGCTGCAGGGAGCCGCTAAATCTCTGCCATGGCGGGGAAAGCGCCTGGGTTGGCGAGCCCGGCTTCCCTGGACCCCATCACATCGCCTGGGACGCGACCCCTCGCAGTTCCTCGGGCAGAGCCCCCGCCCCGCCCATCGCATCGGGCCCGGCTGGCTCCCGGCCTGTCCCGGCCGGGGAACGCCGGCATCAGCCCTCGTGGGAATGGGGCAAACCAGAGTGCCCAGCGTCCACTCTCACTGAATGGCTGCCCACCCATCACGGCCGCTCTGTTCCACGCGTGTTCCCATCCCCACACGAAAGCACAGCCATAACACGAAGTGGCGTTGAAGAGGTAACGCCAGTTTCGTGCACCTTGATATCGGTCGGGACAGACAAACAGATAAACAAACGCGGACGGCCTCTTCCCGAGCGCTCCCTGCTCTGCTTCCGGCCCTCACAACCCCATCACTCTCTCCCCCGCAGCTCCCGGGACTCACGGTGGGCTGTCCCCGTCCCTGTCAGGACCCGCGTTGAGACCCGCGACGGCAAGCCGAGCGAGGGAAAAGCCGAAGGATGGAGAAGCGATCTCCTCCTCAGCGCAGCCCCGCTATGAGCTGTTCGCGCCCGTCCGCGATTCCTCGCGCGGCGCGCAGCGCGCTGGGGCTCAATCCCGGCGCAAAGACGGAGAGGAGCCCCAGGGACGCGCTGGAGCGCCCCGAAGCTGCCTTGGTCACGGGCGGCGTTAAACCAGGGTCCGGTGCCCGCGGCCCCGACCGGAGCAGCTCGAGGGGCGACCGGAGCCTGTGCGCGGCGTGCACGGGCAGGGGCCGCAGAACCTCCCGATCACTTCGTCTTTTCGGGCCCCGTTCATGAGAGCGGTTTTCCAATAAACTAAAGTTAAAGCCACTTATTCAGAAAACTCAGCTGATGTTTCTCAAAGAATTAACTCGCTTAGAAGCAACATCTTGTCTGCTCTAAGGGCCATCTTCCCTCACCAGTCACAATAGTCACTTGTTGCTATCTAAAAACATTTCTTGGCACTGAAAGCCTCTGTGACACTTGGCCAGGTGTAAATCCTCGTTCCCTGGGTGCTCCCTGTGGCACCTGGAGGGGCTGAATACCCAAGCGGGTTCCCACGCAGGATGCCCGCTCCTGGGAGCAATTCTCGTACCCCAGGTTCCGTGCTCCTTCCCCGAGTCGACGTAATTTCGGAGAAAGGCCGATGAATAACCACTGTTGACTCAGGTGGGTCAGCGTCTGCCCCGGCTGGGGTCGATGCCCGGCGCTGAGCAGGCCCTGCCGGCCCCGCTCCTCCTCCAGCCCGCACCCCTTCCGCGGCCCCCCAAGGTCAGGGCGACTCAGGGGTAAACACCCACGCTTCCAGCCTGGGCTTGCCAGCCAGCTTTTCCTCCTCCCGCCACACAGCCCGTTCCATGTGGGCACGGGCAAAACCGAAATGCAGGGTGGGAGGCTGAAACACAGCAAAAAACCAGAGCTGAGAGCCCCCATGAGACTCCTGCAACCGAGGGTGCCCAGAAAGCTGCGGGTGGGTGGTGATTGGCACAGTACTGAGGGAAAAGCTGCTTACAACACACCTGGCATAGGAGAGGTTTGGGTTTTCTCCTGCCAGTAACTGGACAGCCAGAGGGGCGAGTGTTGCAGAGTTTAGGTTTATTTCACAGATATGTCCATCAAAAATTAAATACCAGGTTTTGCCATTTTTTTAAACACTGAACAAATATGTACAAAATATGAACAATGTGAGGTATAAAAAGCACAAGACTTTTAAAGAAAACTAGTATGTACAGAAGCAGATACGTGTACGATAGGCATTATCTTCCCTCGGCTGTGTGCCTCACTTATGCCTTTGCAGCTGACACCAGTTTCTGTCCTGCAGCAGAGCCCTATTGCTCCCTGCATTTTCCTTTTAAATATGAAATCCATAAAAAACAGTTCTAGAGACTTTAAAGGATTTTTTTTTCCCTGCAAACGGAACCATCCAAAGTGTGAGGCAAAATTCTCAAAAATCAGAGAAGGCACATTTCATCTCACACAACGAGAAAAAGGAATCTGTCCAACAACTCTACCTGACAAATGGAGGGATGTCTCAGTAGAGAGCACCACGGCACATAAAAGGGTGTGAGCATAAGGCACTTCTCGGGATGGTCAAATCCCTCCCTATTTCACAGAACATGTTTCTCTGCTTACAAAGGGCGTTTAAATTAATCTATTTAAAGTACGTTTGTTTACACATATAAAGGGCTTAGTCCTGCAATCCATACTCACTTCCACACTAGTTAGAGTTTTGCCTGATCACTGACAGCAGCTGATTCAGACCCTCTCCACCACCATGAGTAAGGACAGGGTGCAGGATTGTATTCCAGTTAGAACATTGATTATTGTACAAACATATCTTACAAATAATTAAATACAAACCACGGTCCTTTAACCAAATTAGAGATGCCAAAACTAAACTGTTTGCAGAAAATACATCTTTCTTTCTTTCTTTGCTTATCATAAAATTAGTCTGTTTGGTGATGCTTTTTTCTTTCAGTGTAACGGTGAAAGTTTTCTCCTGTAGCACAATATTCTTTCAAACCAGCCCCTGGTAAAGTGCAAGCCGAGTTAGGGTCCGCTCTCTGCATGGGACTGTTAGTGGGCAGCAGTGTAATAGCCTTTATCGCCTTCAATGTCCACTTCTTGATCAGAGTCATCAGAGACATCTGACTCCAGGTCCTCCTGTGAGGCTGGTGAGGGGGTGTACTGTGAGCCATCCAGAGAGACCTCCTTACCCTTCTGCTCAGGGCTCTGGCAGCTCTCCGGCCTTTGGTCACTGTGACTGTCAGCACCTTCTACTTCTTCTTTTTTGGTGGCCTGGGGGTTCTCCTGCAATGAAAGAATCCTGCTTGGTACAGAACTACAGGCCACAGAGACAGGAGGCCCGGGAATTCCAGCTGTGCTGTGTGGGAAAACCACCCTGGGTTTCTTGCAGAAAAAGGCAGGTGTCCTGCTACCTCCCTGGGCCTCCTGCCTATAAACCTGCCCGAGTGGGACAGGGCCAGGCAAGGGCCCTGATCCCACTCCCTCACAGCCACAGGGGCTGCTGCCGTGAATAAGGCTCCTTGGCGATGGTTATCACTGCCACTTCAAAAGAGTCAGGAGCTGCTGGAGCCCAGGAACCTCTGAACTTTTGTCTTTAGCAAAGCAAATGTTTATTATGAGTCTACAAACACCGACACACAGCTTCCTCCTGCCCTGATCTTTCTTTAATTACACCCGGCAGCAAGAGGAGGGAGATTGAACCCATCAGTGGCCCAAAAGCAAATGGAAAAAAATTACTAATTAAGCTAAAACTCAACATTAAAACACTCACCACTAAAACCAGACCAAAACCCTGTTTGTGAAGGCAAGAGTAGCCCTGTGTTGGCACCTCTCTGGAGAGCCCAGTCCCCTAAGGGGGCATGAAATGCTACTCTAAAGAAAAAGCAGGCAGAGACACGTACCCATGATATAACCTTGTGGGCTTGGAGAAATGGGTCTGACTGAATGAAAAGGAGGAAATGACCTAAAATGGCCGAGATCCCAAGCGAGCTCTCCGGACTCTGTGGCATGGGTTGGGCCCTAGCCAGCCTCTTGCCAGAGTAATAGGACTTTATTAAAAATTGAACTGAAGATGGAGTTAAACTTAGGTGAAGATCACAGAACAGATTCATCTAGAGCATGGTACTGTGATTAGTTTTCTTTTCTTTTCACTTTTATATTAAAGGCTAATTTGCCAGTTAAACATGTGCATCCATGTCACAGTTACTGAAGCCAGACTCAGGCCAAAATGTCGGAATTTTTCCAAAATATTTGAGCAAGGGACCTCAGTTTTGCCAAACCAGGCACAGTCCCTACGTGCCATAAAAACCCCTAAATAATTATCTGCTTGAGCATGATTTCTAAGGGAAGGGAAACTGCTTTAACTTCTTAGCCTCATACACTGTAACTGCTTGTGAAAGTAAAAGCGACTCAATTTTCCACGTAGCTCCTCAAAACAAACAAGGTATTTGTATCTGCCTTCTCACAAAGTTAGCAAAATACATCGACTTGTGTTTATTAAGAGAGGGCATTTTAAAACACCAGTTAATATCCTCCAAAAAAACTGCCAAAGTAATTTACTGACAATTACTTATCTTCTCCACGTTAATTGGCTAAACAACATATGGGTTTACAAAACAATTAGCGTGGAGTTTTAATAGGTGGTATGTGAAAGACGGGCATAATTGATATAGGAACTGCATTAGAAGCTTTTAACGTTAGTGCTGCCTGAATGAGCCCTCATGGATTCCAGCATGCCTATTTGTCTTTTTAATCAAGGTGAAGAGGTTAAACAGCCTTTCAGATGACTTCTGCATACAACCTGGAATAGGCGAGCACGGCATAAGATAAGACAATTAAAATACTTATTTCTATAGAAACAGAAACATCTACGTACCTGCTTTAGACGCCTCCATTTGGCTCTGCGATTCTGAAACCAGGTTTTGACCTGAACAACGAAAACGACAAAAGGTGCGGGGTAGTCTTGGAGCCAGTAAGTGCCTGGAGCCCTACCCAAGCCACAAGCAAAAAGCAAGAACCTGCCAAGCACCCCTTCCCTGCCGACCCAGAGCCGGCCAGGTCCCCGGGAGCGATGCACGGACAGCAGCTGCACGGCAGGGCCTGGAGCAGCCGAGAAGGGGGTGCGGCTCCCCAGGGCGGGGGCACAGCCTCACCTGCCTCTCGCTGAGCTGCAGCATCTTGGCCAGGCGCTTCCTCTCCGGTGGGGAGAGGTATTTCTGCGTCTCAAACTTCTTCTCCAACTCGATGGTCTGGTCGTTAGAGAAGCGGACCTGTCCCCCCTTCCTCTTGTGCAGCGGCCGCTGGATGAAGGGGCTCCACAGCAGCGGCTTCCCTACAAAGAGAGGCACAGCGCCGAGGGTCACTGGCCAGCTGTGGACACGCGTGACTTGAGAGCCCCGGCCCGGGCCTGGAAGCGCGTTGGGTCCAGGGCTCGCTAATTTCCTTCGCCTGATTTTATTTCTCCCAGTTCCTACACTGATCTTTCCCCTCTCTGATTTTTTCCTCTCCGCCAAACAGCGAGACCAGTTAAAGTCACTCTACGGGCTTTGGCAACGTTTCCGTCAATGTGTTTCCTGTTGGTCTATCTCGCAAAGAAAGAGACAAAAAAAAAAAAAAAAAAAAAAAAGACCTTTGCTTCCTTCTGCTCTTTCACCGCGATGCCCTAAAGAAACTGTCTCCCTTTCCCTGAGCCAGTACTCGGGTCCCGGCGGAGAGCGGGGACATCGCAGGGCTGGGTAGGGGTGATGCACCAACAGGAGGGCACTGGGTTTCTAGGAAGAAGAGTCCCCGTGTCCCCCACCCTCGGCTGGGGGTTTGCCCTCCAGAGGCCGCGGGGTGCCCGCCAGGCTCAGCGCCGGGCCGGGGCCGGGTGAGGGGCGAGGCGGTGCAGGCAGCGACATGCCGGGGAACCAGCCCCGCTGCGGAGCCGCGGCCGCGTCCCGGGGCAGGAGGCTCCGGCCAGTGCTACTGAGTCACGCTGTTTGTCTTTCTGCCTGCACCCTTTGCAATTTGCTTCATTGTTTTTCGAGATTTTGCTTGCGTCAGGCTTTAGTAATTCTGGTGCAAAACAGACTCAAAAAATAGGAAGCAACTGGTTATTTTAGCTGTCATAAAGTCACATCCCACACAGAGGAAATGAACAATATCAGAAAAACGGATCCCGGCTATCAGAAGTCGAGTGTTTCCTGAATTTGTCTGTATTGAGGATGTCGATAAAGTAATCAGCAATGTGCACGACTCCCGGGGAAGAGCCTGCTTCAGGCGGCCAGGAAAACACTTAACAGCTTCTGAAACCAGATTTACTCCTATCGAGAGCTCAAGGTTTCCTGTATGAACGGAAAGGGTCAGCCTCTTTCACTGCACAAATGTGGTGAGTCAGGTCCAGTTTTGCAATCACTAAGAACAAGTGCTGCAGCCCGGGCACGGGGCTCAGCCCCCGCAGAGGGGTCGCTTCCCCCAGCCAAGGGTGCGAAGTAGTCGCCACAGCCCGAGCCGACCCGCAGAGGAACTTCGGGGGCCCTAGCGAGCGGAGCCGACCTCCCGACTGTTTTTCAAGTCATCCGCAGGAAAGACTGAGATCTGCCATGCGATCTCCAAGCGCAATTAAAACTCCCCACCAAAACCACATGCGACATTACTAAGGACACTCTCAGAGTCACTTGGTTTGAAGGAAAACAAATCTGAGTCACCGCGGCCGCGCACTGTGGTCTCGCTGACAGACCTGGAGCGCGGCACGTCTTTAATTTACTGTAAATCAGACGGGGGCCGGAGGGAGCCGGGGGAACACACAGAAGCGGCGGGGTGGGCGGGAAAGGGGACCGCTTTCGGGCACTTCCCATTTACCCCTGCCCCGACGGCGCGATGGGGACGGGACGAGAGCTGCGCGGCAGCCAGGGAGGGCGGACGGGGGGCACATGGCTTACCCAGGGGGTCCTGCCGGATCAGGGCGTGCGCGTAGTCGCCGACGGCGCGGGGGAAGGAGTAGAGAGGCCCGGCGTAGGCGCCGGTGCCATAGGTGGCGGCGAGGTGGTGAGAGAAGGCCGGGTGGACGGGGGTCGGCTCGTAGATGGGGGTCCGGTACGGGGACACCAGGCTGGTGAAGGAGGAGTTGGGCGACGGCAGCGTCGGCGGCGGCGGGGCGGGCAGGGAGTGGGGGGCCGGGGCGGCGGCGGGGCCGCGGCCCAGGATGTCCTCAATGTAGAAGGGCGTGGGGTGCGCGGGCTGGAGCAGCGGCGTGGGCGCGTACAGCGGGACGCCGACGCCCAGGGCCGCCGGCGCCGCGCCCGGCGGCTGGTACTGCATGGCGCGGTCGCCGCCCGCGCACCCCCGCGCCCCCGACCGCCCCTGCGGAAAGCCGGCCCCGACCGCGGCGGCTGGGTGCTGGCACCGCCGCCGCGGGTTTCTCTGGGCTCGGGTTACCCTTCGATAGGTTTCTATTGGCGCGGGGCGGAGCCCGCGTGGTCTCTGTCCCCTTCCTGCCACGGCGCCGTCTGGCCAATGAGCCCGTCCAGGGAAGGGGGAAACCACCCCCCGCCGGCAAACACTCCCCCCGCCTCCCCGAGCGAGGTCCCCGCGGCGCCAATCAACCACCGCCGTGGCGCACGGGAACCCGGGGCAGCGGGGCGCGATCCGCCGCCCGCCGGGCCCCGACGGCACAGGGGGCCCGGCGCCTCCCGCAGCGGTTCCCGCTCCTCTGCCCGCGCACGGCACAACGTCACACGGTTCTCGGGCTTCCCCGTGGGGGTGCGCGCTGACCCCTGCAGCGTGGCCCTGGCGCGCTCCGAGAGAGGAGGCAAGAAGCGGACAGGCACCTCCCACCCGGCGCGGGCACCTCTCTTTTGGAAAAGGCCGCGCGGGCGCTCCGCCTGACTGCGTGGACCGGGAACTCGTGGGGGGAGTGCGTGGGCGGCGGGGCCGCACAGGCTCCTGCCCCGTGGCCAGGACAGGGCCAAGAGCACGGCGTGGCGAAGCAGGAAGTCGCGCCGCACGGCTCGCGTCCCGCCTGGCACCGACGGCCAGACTGGGGGGCGATGGGGCGGCCGGGGACCGCGCGCGGCTGGGGACCCAGTGCACCAGAACCCGAGCAGGGAAAGCGGCGTGACGGCCCGAGCAGCGCCACCTGGGCTCCATCGATTAAATTTTTGAGATCCCGCCGGGTAATTCCGTCTGCCCCGCAGCCCCCAGCGAGAGACACGCGCTCCGTCCGTGCGTCGCTGACTCCACTCCGCGGGGCCGCCCCTCGCCAGCATCGCTGTCGGCCGGACTTGGGCGAGGGGTGGTGGGAGGTATGAGGAAGGGGCAGCGACCCCCGCTCTGCCCGCGCCCCTCTAGCACCCGGGGCCTCGCCCCGACGGCAGCGGCTGTCGCAGCCTCTCCCTCTCCGTGTGAGCGGAGGCGGCAGGTGCACCCTGCGTGTCCGGGGATCCCGCCCGTGCCCCGTATCCCTCACACGCCCCAGTGCTGACAGCGAACACGGAAAGCTGTTAAGGAGCAGCAGGTGCTGGTATAGGTCTGCTGCCTTTTTTTTTTTTTTTTTTCCAGTCTCCAGACACACGAAGATCTTAATAACTAAGAGGCTCAAAGCAAGACGAAAGGGTGTTGGTGAAATGAAAACCAAAAAATTATATATTTTAATAATACAGAGAGGTTGGTTTTTCTTTTTCTTTACATTGTTAACAAATGCCAAATCTCACCTCTAAAGCGTGGTCTTGTGTCTTGTAAATATCAGGTACACGTAAAGCGAGCTGACAGTTTTGATTATTTTTTCTCTGTGTTCAGTCTCCCAGGCATTGCTCTTTCCAAGGGGTTTAGTTAATGTTTTCATCTGGAAGTGTTGGATTTGCAGCTTGATTTACTTAATAAATGTACAGTAAACCGATGACCCGTTGCCCTCTGGAATAACGACGTGCATGATACGAGGCAGCAGAATGGAGGGCCCCCACAATATTTTACAAGCTGTCGATTCAAAATCTTGAGAAGAAGTTTATGCGAAAAGAAAAAAAAATTGTTTTGCTGTATTATTGGAAAACAAATAAATAGAGGAAGAGATTATTCCTTTCTGACTTTTATACAAGCAATAGGCCTTGTTAAAAGGAAGTTTTAATGACACACTTATTACATTCCACTACCACTGCATAATCCCTAACAAGAAAAATGAAGCACTTAATTTTGCAGTTCTACAGAACCGCCCCTTTCAAATTCAATTGTTAGACCTCAGCCTTCCTCCTTCCACGGGTTGAGACTATTAAATCCGCATTCATGAAATGTCACATTTATTGAACTACATAATTTTTTAATATCACTAGTGCAGGTTTTATAGTTGATTTTATTGTTTTTATGGCCATTCGGGGCTCTAAAACCCGGATTTTTTCAATGTTGTCCTTATAATTTTTTTCACACAGTCAGAACTAATAAAATAGAACAGTTGTGACTTTTTAATGCAAGGGGTCTCGGAGTTTCAATATTTTCACTCTGCTGGATACTAAAACCAATAAAAATACATGAGATTTTAATTATTTTCTGGATTAAATAAAACCTTTTCCTTTTCGCTTGGAATATACATTTTGTTTGTAGTTTCTGTCGTGAGGGAGATAATGCAACTTCGGACAAAATACATTATTACCAATATTGTTGCAATGAATACAGTTTTGACCGGATTTTACAGTCTAACGGGCATTTAAAGTAAGGTGCTGTAGATCAGGGCAACCAAGACAGTGCTTGAGTATTTCTATTATTTCTTCTCCAGTTTCCCTCTGGAAAGCTCGCCAATTTATCTGGAAAACCCTGAGCGGGGTGGGGGGAGGAGGGGAAATAAAGAAAGAAGCCTTGGGAGAGAGAGAAAATATACGCCTTTCCCGATTAAAAAGGGAATGCTTTCCTATTAATTTTCTTGGTATGCACTTGAAACAGCACCAAGTTTTCCTGCTAATCTGGGGATTTCTGGAGGGCGGCGGGGCGGGATGCGTGCATCCCCGCACTGGCACGGTCTCAGCCCGAAGGGATCGGCTGGAGAACTCATTATTTTGTGCAATAACTTCGGGGCCCTGTCTTCCCCTTCACTTTCCGTGAAATCACCCGCCTTCGAGGAGTTCTGAGCTCAAGGAAAAAATAATAAGAAGAATCAAGGCCCCCACTTGCTGCAGGCGGCCCCGCTGCCAGCCCCGACGGCGGTGCCGGGCGGGACCCGCGCTCCGCCGCTGCCGCCCGGGCGCGCTCCTCGCGGGGCGGACAGAAAGAGCGGCTCTGGCCCGAGGAAGCCGGTGCGAATGTGCTGCTTCGTGTGTCCCCTCAGGTCGGGGGCTGGCGGGGAGGGGTCGGACGGGCTCCCCGGGGCAAGCAGCGGGGTTCCGGCTGCCACCGGCCGCCCCATGAGTGAGGTTGCCACGCCGGCCTCGCAGGACGGTGCACCCGGGGCTGTGCTGCAAGCCTGGCCCAGCCTCGTTCATCGGCTGCTTCGAGCCTATTTCCCTCCTCTTCCAGCCCTTGTCCTGCGTGGAGCACCGGGCAGCTTTCCCCAAGGCCGGCGCTCCGCAGGTGCCTCGAGTGGCCATGGGGGAAGCCTTTCCCGGAGGAAGCGGAGCCCACGGGCTCCGGTGGGGCTCTGGAGCCTCCCGCCGGCCGCCGCCGCCGCCTCCCGTCCCGGTGCTGCGAGCAGTCGGCAGCCCCGCGGCGGCGTCGGAGCCCGAGCCGGGGCCCTAGCCCGGGCCCGCTCCCGGTCCCGCTCGGGGACCCGGCTGCGGGTGGTCGGATCTCCCTCTGCCCCAGCCCCGGGGCGGGGCCACAGCACCGCTTTAATTTAGCGTTTATGTGTCACCGTGCTCGTGAGCGGCTTTTACGGGGCGGCGGTAACGCGAAACACCTGGACGGCGGCACCGCGGGCGCGCACGGCGGGGGCGGGCGCGGGCGGCTGCGGCGGAGGGCGCTGCGCTGTGCTGGCCTGTCCTCAAGCCGGTGCGTTAAAATAAAATAAGAATAACAAAAAAATGAAAGCCACAGTCCCCCACCTCAGTGTCAGAAAATCAGGAAATGAAAGCTTCCAAAACCAGCGACACACGCCAGGCTGGATTTCCACCGCACCCATGATTATCTGTGATAAACACCCCGATAAACAGAATATTCCTGATCCCTGGGGTGGTTACATCGGGCAATACATAAACCGGTCAGCAATTTATAGGTGAATGTGTCTGGAATCATAGAACACTTTCCTTTGCCTCATGGATTGCTGTCACTAACATGTGCCTAGCCGGTTTCTGCTCTCCAGACTGAAATTTTCACCCACAGTCGCACCCTCTGTGACACTACAGGCTTCGGCAGAGTTACACCAGAGATGGATCATTCCTAGCTGCAATAACTGCGTTTGGCTGTACAGAATTAGTGAGCAAATCATCAAAACTCCATCTTTTTAACAGCTGGAGCAGGCTACGAGCAGCGTCATTCCCTACTGCTACAGGGCACTTTCCAAGAGGATCCAGCCCACAGCCATCCTACCCCTTCCCATTACTGAAAATATTTCATGACTCTTCCAAGAGAGGTGAGGCCACAGCCTTGAACACCTTCCAAGGAGGAAATAGGAGGGAGTTCACCCCTCTGATTTTCCTAGCATCATGGAAGCCAGACTGCTCCAGACAGAGGGGCTGCACGTTGCAGGGTGATGTCAGTAGGTGCTGCCTTCTTCCAGATAACTCATCTGTTAGATATTCACTTCTTACAACTTCCTCCTCCTCACCATCGTGATTTGATTTAATAAATGAGTTACAACTGTAATAAACATTAAGGCAATTCAGTCTTAAAGGAATTCATTAGATATAGCAGAACAAGACAAATCTTGGTCTAAGAAGGGTGGACAACATATAAACTATTATTCTAGGCAGAGCCAGCAGGAGCTTATCAATTTTTGTTCTACATCACTATGATTTTGCCAAATTTAAATCACCCAAGTGAAAAAAGGTCTGTTCTGAGGGAATCATGCTGAGTACATTTAAGGTTTCAGCAAAATGGGTTCAGCCATTTCTGAGCATTGGGTAGAGGAAAGCAGATTTTTTCCCTGACATTTAGACATCATTCCCTTGCCCTGAAAACCTGCAGAGCCCCATCACAGGGAAAACTTCAAGAGATGAAAGCAACTGGCAAAAAGTCGACCAGGGGTTGTCTCTTCAGTTCCTCCTTTGCTCTTTGACTTGGAGTTGTGGTTTAGATTCAGGCAAAATAAAGATCCCAAATCTCTGCAGAGACACAGACACCTCAGGAATATTTAAGCAATTAATTAATGTTAAATGAATATTTGTGGGTATGAGAGATGTGCTACCACCAGCAAGGGCACTTTTCACCTATGCTTTCACCAGCTCTGATGGAAAAAAAAAAAAAAGAAAAGCAAGCTACAGAAAAGCTTTAATGGTGCTTTTGAGTCTTGTCAAGGATTTCCAAGGCAGCACATGCCAGACCCTCAGGGGAACACATTGTTAAGGTGCTTCCATTTCCTGTAGCCCCCAATATCATTAATATCTCTTCTGGGATACCTTGACTTGCAAAGTGGAATATGCAGCATTTATGGCTCTGTGGTAAAAGGAAGGAACACATGGCCCCACATTATAAACACAGTTTAATACCACTTTTTTTCTGGACTGGGCTGTCTTAGTGATTATCGTGATACAGTGTCTCTAAACCAATTTAATTTAGCTGAAATGTGACATAATTCACCAGAGTTTTCTTCTAAATTGCAAAGAGGCATCCTAGTAAACTACATAGATTGTAATGTTTTTTGAAATGCATTTTCTAACCCTTCCTTGGTCTGAAAATTGTCTTATCTGACCATGATGAGAATGTAGTGAACAATGCTATGAAAAACAAAACAATGTATTCTTCCTTATAGGCTCATATTTCCTACATATCTGCCACCAAAAACATGAGCTATTCTGGATCCTGCCTAGAAGTGCGACTGAAAGCTGCTTGTTTAATTATATTTATTTGGGGTGATGGCAACGGTAACATGTTAAAACTTCTCTATATTTTTATGTGTTGGCTACACACATAAAGATTACGCCCAAAACCATATATAATTCCCAGGGGCTAGATTGCCTCTCACATCTTGCACAATCATTTACGTAAGTGCAAACTGAATCTAAAATGCTGCTAACACAGACTGCTGGCTACTGTACACCCACTCTGTGTTGATATAAATGACTATAACAAGACACCAGACAATGGAGAATCTGCCTAAACTACAGTGATGACAAAACTTTTCTTTTTTTTTTTTTTTTAATAGAGCAATCAGAACAATAATATATATTTCAAAGAGGAGTTGTGCAGCAAGATTTTTCACGGTAACAGTTCCAATGAGTCCAAAGTACACACAGCTAATTTTGATGTCAGTAGGAATTAGGTATGAATAGGGAGTGTTACTTAGTTATTTTTGTTAATGTTTTCCAGAGCTTACACATTCAGTCTACATTTTTTAGCAAACTTTATCATTTTGGCATCATAAAATCAATCCCTAGATAAGTTTGTTCTATATGGAGCAGACACGCATATGCAGTTGTTGTTAACAGTCAAATACAGAAGCTTACAATAACCATCTAGCTAACTATTAATGGTTGTTTAACAGTGGGGTTAGAAGGATGGATCTGAAATCTGTCTTCATCTGAAAAATGGATCGCTAGACTCTCAGGTGCAGAAACTCTTCATTTTCACAGGTAGAAGTCAAAATACTTGGGTGGACTTGTCTCTAGAAGGCTGGAGGAATTGCCTTAGAGACAAATTGAGAACTTCTGCAGGGGATTTGGAGTCTATAAAAGCTGATGATTTTCATAGGCAAATCATTCATTTTTCATAACAGACTGAGAGAATATGCCTAGATGGTTGCACAGAGAAATATCTCATAAAATACAATATTAAATAGCAAAAAGGAAAGGAAGAATAATTTTTCCCTAAGGCAGATGTCTCCCCTTCTTGCTCCTGCCCCTGAGCTGAGGTGTCCCTGTAGTGGAAACTGCTCAGCCCAGAATCAATTGACAAAACACAGCAGCATCTGTCACAGACAGTACCCAGCCTCGAGTCTCTGAGTCCAGAGACCTCATCATTTCAATTACACTGCTAGTTCATGCCAGAGGTGTCAGGAGAGTTACACAACACAACTTCCATTTATTATACTACTTCTCATAAAAGCAAAGAAAAACTAAGTCGCGCTTGACATGAAAATAAAAATGCCAGTATAAAATCTGTATATATCTAAAATCTGTATTCAAAACATTACAGTACTTTCCAAATACTTTACGGATTGGACTTGACTAGCTTGTTGGAACAGCTGCTCTTTCTTAAACCTTCCTTAGTTTGTCCATCTCATAAATTTACCTCATCTCAGTCCTGGGGTTGGAATTTGTAGGTGTGGACATAGAATTTTGAGTGTTTAGTAGAATCTAAACCATAGCCCAGATGTTCCCTTGAAGTCAAACCATGACACCAGAGTCAAACCTGACAGAGATGCTGATTGAAATCTTGATCTCTAACCATACCCTGTTTATTTTAAAATGCTCACTTAAAAACCTTTCAGCAAAACTAATATGAAAAGACATAAATAGATGTCTGAATAGTATCCTCAGCAGACCGAGAGGTGACACAGAACTGCTGAGAAGAGGCAGGAGGACTTCAACTCAGAGCTCAGTGCTACATCCTCAAAG
The DNA here is from genome assembly GCA_013400495.1 of Nicator chloris. Classification (NCBI taxonomy): domain Eukaryota; kingdom Metazoa; phylum Chordata; class Aves; order Passeriformes; family Pycnonotidae; genus Nicator; species Nicator chloris. Next base: position 92,111 of record WAAE01016115.1, read on the forward strand.
ACGGACAGCTTGTACCTGTGAAGCTCAGCTGTTGCATAGTAATTCAGAGGCAGATAACTTCTGCACCTAACTCTGCTGGAGCAGACACATGCAGGAAATGCCTGGAGAAGGATCCTGCACTACACTGGAAATCCCCTTCCCCAACACTGTCAGTGAATCCCCACCATTCCAAAGCATGTCTGCTTCCAAGGACTCCAAGGCAGCCACAGACAGTGCAGGTTGTGGGGGTCATTTGTACAAAGAGCAATGAGAAATGTTGTGCATAGGGGTCACATGCCAATCCACACAGTTCTTTGCATGTCAAGGTACAGCCAAAGATACAATCTGCACAAAAATGGGCTTTTAAAAATCTGTTCCCACTCATAGAACGTTTGTAGAGGAGATGCAGAAAGCAGACTACTCACCAGGACAGACTTTCAGAGATCCTGTAGATAGTGGGAGAGACCCACTAATTACAGCATCATAATCCACCAAAATAATTCCTTGTATAATATTACCAACATGTACTAGAAATTAAATAGAGAAATATCTTCATTCTCTACACTGCTCTCTGTGTAGCTGTGTGTTTTGATTTTGTGTAATGGTCGGGAAATCTATACATTTTTCAGGAATTTTCTGAAGAAAGTAGTGCAAATTAAAGTTTTAGGATTAATTAACATGACATAACCAATTAAAACTGAAGGTAGAGGTAGCTCACGTCTGTCCTTTGAAGAACATCCACCAGTCTGGGAGGAACAGTGTGAACCCTTTCTGACTTTTGCCATTACATTACCTACTAAGAGATTTGTTCTCGAAGAAAAGACATCTTCAGTCTCAGATGTACTGGCCATAAACAAAGACAGATTTAATTGGACTGTGATTACAGAATCCAGTAAGAGTACTCTACTTTTGAAGACAAATAAGCAATTTAATATTGAAATGTGTCTAAACTAAGCCCTCTGTATCATTTAATTTCTGTGGCTTGCCTAGCTGTTTTTCGATTATTTTTGTCTCTTTCACATTACGTTACATTTCCCCTCAGGACTGAATCTATTGGTAGACATGACATTGCTCCTATGTAGCCTTGATAGCACCCATCTGACACCTGTAAAATATTAAACTGTAAGAATGTGTGTTAAAGTCAGTTAGCCAGGATAAGTGTATTCTATAGATAAATGGGTTTGTTTGGGAGAGAGCACCACAGCCTCTGTCTGTATCACTGAAGGGTAAATTCCTAAAGAGTCAGGATGCTGTAGATAACCATTAAATCACAGAAAGCAACGGAAGAAAGTCATGTCACCTGCAGTGCACGCTTCTCAAACCCTGCTGCAGCTGAAACTGTTGCAATAGAATGTACTTTCAATTTTGCCTGTTGCATTTTCTACTGTTTTCTTCATATTTAGTTCACATACAGGCTTTGAATACTTAAGCCTCACTATCTGGGGGTTTCATGATGTGAATAGTTTCTTAGAGACTATTGATAAAGCCCAAACAGGATCAGTCTTTCCATGTCTGCCTATACCCTAACTTGGACCCAGGGATGTGCTTTCTCCCCCTGAACCAAAGCTCTGCCAGCGTTGCCAGAGTCAGGAACGCGAAGGGGACGTGAACTGTGCTTCTGTTGATTTTGGGACATGCAAGCAACACCTGAGCCCCGCTTCACAGTGTGGGCAATGGCACTGCTGAGTTTGTGGCCACAGTTCTCTCTGGTGGGTGAGAGCATCACAGCTTGTGTGCTCCTGGCAAACATTACATGCTGAGACCAGGAACACCCAGGTCAAACCCACACATGGGGCAAGGCCAGGGATGATAAAGCCTTGTTATTACATTTTCTTTCTGTTATGCCTGTCACTACGTATGCTATTCTCTTGTCCCACACTAACCTAGTTCCTCTCATTCCTGCAGGTTTACACTTAAAACATTACTTGACAGTTATTGTGTCATCTTACTCCCTAAGAGTTGGTTAGCAAACGATGCTGTCAGCTCTTTGTACTTTTTCTCATCAGGCAGTTCTTCCAAGCATATAGCTACAGTTGGCTCCTCTTCTCTGAACTTCCTCCAGCTTGGCTTCCCGGTAACGAGGTGCAGAGAACTGCACTCACCTTTTCCAGATGCTATCGCACGTCAGTTCCAAGAAGAGAGACTCACTTGCTCTTTCCCTGTGGTGTGTCTCCATGAGAGCCCCAAATCATATTGACACTTTTAACTGTCGCATCACATAGAAAATTCAAACACAAATTCAGAGGCCCTCCTTGCTCAGCACAGCAGTCACCCTATCTTTTCTGCCCTAAGAGAAAAGGAAGACCTCGGACCTCATCTTTCTAACAAACATTACTATTTCTGTAGAGACCTCAGGTTGTTTTCTAACTTTTCACACTAATCACGTGAATTGGCTTATTTATGACAGGGAGAGGAACGATAGGAAGTATTAACTAACCCTGTACTGGTGGTCAGAGTAAAGCAAAAACAAAGCTGGTTTCCAGTTCTCTGCTGAGACTGATTTTCCATTGTCGTTCCACATTATCTTCCCATTTAAGTCTGCTCATGCAATTCTGTTGTGCATCCTGTAATTCTCTTTTAGTAGGTTTAAAACAAACAAAAGGAAGTACTTTTTCACACAGTGCATAATTAAATTATGAAACTTGTTGCCATGGGAAGTGCTGGATGCCAAAATTCTAAATGGGTTCAGAAAAAGAGAAATTAATAGAGGATAGGTACATTGATGAGTATTAAACATAGCAGCTTGCTCACAGTGTTTGGCTCAGGAAGCCCTTTCAGAGCTGTTTGATGAAAGCAGGAAAAGATTTTTCTGCTGGTGCCTTTTTTGCCCACAGCTCCCCTCAGTAGCTTCTTCTGGTCACTGGCAGGAAGAAAACATTGGAGTTAATGGTCTTAGTAAAGCAGCTCTAGTGCTCCTCTCCTGACAAGACACACAGATGTCAACTGATGCCTGTAAGTTTAAAAAATACAATCTTTTAAGCCAAAAATTTACTTTTCTTTGGACATTTTTATCAGATCTGATCGAGCTGACTTTAATACATGCTGTTTACAGCAAAGTGTATGACTGAAATAGGAAATGTTAAGGTTTCAGAATGGCTAGATTTATTTGCCCAGCCAAAAGTTTGATTTTGCAGATATTACAGGTTGGATCAACTTCACTGGGGACTGGTGTCAAGAGGCAACCTGTTATCTGTGCTGTGAAAGTTGTATCTGCTCCTGGAGCTCTCTCCTCTCACTGCACAAATGCTCCCACCGGCCACTGTGGTGCCATCTCATCTTGTTGACTTTGCTTTGTAATTGCTGGTTTATCAGTCTCTCCTCAGACTTCTCAATTTGTCCTGACTGACAAACAAAATGAACAGAGTCATATATGCACACAGAGGAAGGACAGGAGGGCAGGCTGGTGAGGAAGGAGAGGAGGGCAGGCTGGTGAGCAGGGAGGGAACCCTGGCCCCTTGGCCGCCACTCTTGTCTGGGCAAAGAGCCTCACTCCACAGGCTGCACCTGTTGCACCAGTCCGTGAGGGAGGGAAAACTGGCCCATAATTTTGATAGCATCATGAGTTGCTTTAATTTCTTGTTGTGTTTGTCTGCAAAACATGTTGTCTGATTTCATCTGTATTGCTTGGTCATGGAGGTATCTTTCTTTCATCATTTAGAATGACAGTATCTCATTTTGGTTACAGTCTTGTTTCCAAATGTCTCCTGCATTAGCTCAGACTATGTGTAACTGCCTTAGCTACTGCAGAAAAATTCACTTAGGCATGGTAACAAATAGACTGAAGTGATTTATTTCTATTGTTGAGAAAACTGTATGTGTTTATCTACATTATGTCGTCAAAATGCACATTGTTAAAAGCCAGAAAACAGTCTGTTGGCTGAGGGCCTGCCTCACTTGGAAAGTAATGACAATGCAAGAGAATTGCAGAGGCTTAATTTTCTCTTTTTCACCAGAAACCCCAAAGTACAGAACATTACCTTTGACTTTGAAAAATATTTCAGATCCTTTGGTTGAAGGAATGAGGTCAGACTGCACAATCTGACTGAATTACCCACCTGCTACTGTAGCTCCATTCCACAGTACTTTAGCATCTCAAAGTTATTGACTCAAATTTCCTAAACTTTGCTATAGTTCATCATCTTGTATGACTCCTGGAAGTATGGGCTTGTAGACTCTATAGAAAAAAAGCTTACATTTAAGCAAGGTCTTAGGAGCAGCACTGATTATCTTTTTTTTTGTCTGAGTGGTACAGGGATGGAGAGCATGAACTCCCTGGAGGGATGCCGCAGTGACTACAGCAGCACTGTGCTGCCAAATGAGAGGACTGTGGTTCAGCAACTCTGGACTGGAAACTGGGGGTCTGGACACCTACCTTTGTCACATTATGCTGCTGTTGGAGATCATGTCACACATCCATGCCTGTTTGTGCATGTTCACCTGCTCCCCAACTTTTAGACTAAATTCTTCTACAGGTATGATTGCCATTCAGTGTATCTTGATGGGAAGCTCTTGGAATGTCCTAAATTTAAGCACTAATTAAAACACAAAAGCAGTAATCTAAATGTTCAAGCCAAAGTCTTGAGAAAAACTATTAAAGTATTTATTAAGCCTGCTTTCCTAACAAGTTGATGCCCCATGAAAAACTATGATCAAGCTTTATTTCTGTCAATCAGCTATTAAAATACCAATCCTGAGTTTTTTCCAGTGCCAATTATTCTGGTATCTGCAGACTGGAGTGCACTGCTCATGCTGCAGAATATTCCTTAGAAATAATAGGTTAAAATAAACAGCCAACCCAAGCCCAAAGGCAAAGAGCTAGTCCTGGACAACAGGCAAAATAATCAAGGAATAACTAACATGGATAATCAGCAAATCATTCAAATGAATTGATTTGGCTCCGGCTGGCGTCCCTGTTTCTGCCTGAAAGCTTCAGTGAAATCTAAATAAGTGGCAGTTATCTTACTGTCTCTTCCTGTTATCTGACTCTAATGACAGCAGAGGAGAGAGGGGAAATCACATCTTTGAACAGGATCATGGCCTTTCATTTAAAGTAAATACTGCATCAAAATGGAAACTGCCTAAAGAGTAAGTCTGCCTTGGCTTAGTCCTGAGCAGATTAAGTAATGTATTAAAACCAGACAATATAAGTTTCTTGCAATGGCTTCAGCTCCTTCACTGCAAATGTGCACACAGAGAATCAGAAAGTGCTATTTATAACGACCTGAAGGTGGCTAACAGGACAGCGTGAGGTAGCTGTGAAGAGTTAAAATTCAGCCAAGGCATCTGTATTTTATGTTTCAATAAATGCCTTTAACATTAAAAAAAAATCACAATAGGAAAATTTAAGGGGAGTGATGCTTATCCCAGATTCAGCAATGCACTTGTAGCATCCAAGTTAAAATCACTGCCTCCTTAGGTTCCCATGTAGCTGATGAGGAGAAACACACAGGGCACCTAGCAATGAATCATCTGTTGAGGTTCCTGCCTGTCTCCCCTGGCACTGGAGAGATCAGGGTATTGAAGGTTCTGACTTGGGTACCTCCAAACAAGTACCTAAATGAACACAGAAAGGCTGAATTCAGGCCATACCTTGCTTTGGGAGGAGAACTGGGGACCAAGAGGTGGCTTGACCACAAGAGGACAATGTCCAACAAAGTTTCCCTTAGACTGCTGAGCTCCACCAAAATCAACCACAGCTGTTGAAGAGGTGGTGAGGACTGAACTCCATCCTGTCACACCAAACTCCATGTGGGTTTAACATTGGGCCCCTCAGCACACCAATGGAAACACAATGGAAATGCTTGCCACTCCATGAATACAACACCAAACTGTGGTGGCATGGGAAGAGGAACATGGGCTGTGCTTCAACAGCAGCTTTGTTAGCAGGCCAGGGAAGCAGCTCTCAAAACATGGCAGCATGAATTGCCAGCACTCCTGTGTCCTCACCCTCCTCACTTTCACCAGGATGGGTACTCACTTGTCAGAGGCTGTTCACACAGCAGGAATGCCACAGAGAGGAGGAATTTCTCTGTAATACTTGGATCCTGGCTGTGCAAGATTTGTACTTTCCCTTAGAGCAAGAAGCAAAGGTCCAAATTAACTTCCATAATAATACTCTTTTTAGTTCTTAAAACCCCCTAGGTGTCAAATTTTATTGTAGATCCAACATATTTTTCAACAGTCTGAAAAATTTCATGACAAATATGAGAAATGACAGGACGACATAGTACATTTGTACTTAAAGCTTTGTTTTATTTTACTTCTATAACTTTAAAAATGTTTTGACCCTGTTTTATTGAAAAGAAAATAAACCAAAAGTGAGGCTTTAACCCAAACAGTTTTTCACAGCAGTAGGTGTAAACTCTGGAAAGTAAAATGAAGGCTAAAAATGTTCAGGGACTATTAAATGTAATGGAAAAAAACCCCCTATCACTTAACTGAAGTTTTGCTGCTAAGGCAGTTTTATGTTTGCTATTCTCAGGTACTAACATTTATGATAGTAACCTTTATAAAGTCAATTTAATTATCTTTATCTTTTTACAAATAATAAATTTTGTTGTCCTACAATGAAAATCAATTGTCAACATAAGCTATGGTGAACATCTAATAAAACAGCCCTCTGTAAATCCACGATTAATAAGATTGGCTTCTGTATTAACTAACAGACATCATAAAATTTTCTTCCTTGCAATAATTTGTATATTCAAGGTTCATCCTGCTGGACTGAGTTTCCTAAAATAAACTGTTAGAGTGAATGAACAAAATTTTGGCACCTATCATTATTATATTATAACCATTTAAGTATATATCTGTAGCTGAATGGTTTCCAAATTAATGTCATATTTTAATTAAGTCAGAGAAGATGGTGGCTATAGCAAATGATAAGTGATTCACTTCTTTGTTTCCTTTACCTTCTGAACATAATGACAATGCTGCTTAGGTTTTAGTTCGAGTGTTAGATGAAGCTAATTGAAATGTGAAAAACCAATTTCCCAAGACAATCTTTACATATCACAGGGATTACTTAATGTCTTCTGTGTCACCAAAAATACCCCCAAACCAGCAACAAAGCAAAACAACCCAACCCCCAAACCCAACCAACAAAAAAACACACCAACAAAACCCCAACCACCAAACCCAAAAACTCCCCAACGCCCCAAAAAAACCCCAAATTGGAATTTACTCCCTTAGAAACATGTTCACAAATTTCTTCTTCCAAAGTGGGGCAGTGGTGCTCAGATTCAGCATGAAGTTAAGTTATCCACTGTAAGGTAGAGGATATCTCTGCTCTCCCTGTGATACACACTTTGCCTAAGGACTGGCATGATACTGTGGCCACTACAAGCACTGCTGAGCTTCAGTTGATATTGAGTGTAGTTTTTAAGACCAGAACAATAATTTCACAGCTATCCTGAAAGATCCCAAAGTCATTTTACAAAGCAGGGGAAGTAGATATGCTTGAAGTAGCTGTAAAAGAGCATACAGAATGAGGCATGAAAACTACTTCCCCCCTTCCCAGAGACAAACCCTTCCAAATACCATGGAATCTTTTGGCCATAGAGACCTCACAGGACCTTTGATTGTTTTGTGGGTTTTTAGGCATCATTTTCACTCTCAGTGTGTACTTTGGAAAATGGAGACTCTGACTCTTCATCTTACTACTTTACTGTAAGTCAAGTGACTGTAGCAGAATTAGCAAGACTGAACTTGTGCAGTGGGAAATCAGTCCTTGGAGAAGCACCAGTCATTATTACTACTTGAATGGAGGAAGAGAAGTATCTTACTGTGTATTTAATCTGTTTTAAAAATGCTAAAAAAGCATGTATTAGTTCCTGCTAGTTGTTACTTTTTGCTTTACAAAACTTCCATGTTAACTAGGGAAAAAAATATTTTTAAATTAACCTCTAGCAATGAAAATTCTTTATCACGTAAAAAAAAGTAGCTTTAGTGCTCTGGACATTCTCAGAATAAAATTTATATATATATGTGTATATACATATATATGTTTACAAGAACTGAGAAGCTCTGAAAAAACTGAGTGTACTTTTATGTGATATTTCTGTTTATTTTATTCTTTTATTTGATAATTTTTAATAAATTAAATGCACTTACCAAGTTCAGTTTTGGTCATTATGCCTCATTCTCTGAAGTACAATGATTAGGTTATAAACAGACCAAGCGTGACAAAAGCATTTCAAGTATAACTAAGGAATTCAAGGGAATATTTATAAAGGTTTAATATTTTGGAGAAAAAGAAAGCAATCCAGTTAGCTTCCGTTACGTTACAGAATTTAACTTAGTGCCACCTGGAAACTGACAATCATCTCATAAAGCTGGAAAAATGGAACCATTTTCAAACCTAATATAAAAGAGGCAGCTTGTTTCTAACCTCTTCCCTGATGAGAGTCTGCCAGACCAAGCATTTGCTCATTTTTATCTGTCTGAAGAGCACTTGCATAGCTCCCTAACCATGCCCTCCCATTGGTAGCTAGACCCTTTTCGAGGGAGCCTAAGAGCATATCAGAAGTATAGAAATATAACACAGAAACACAGAAATGGAAACATTCACTTCACTGCATTCTCTGTGCTCATACTTTTAACCATTTCAAGACTGAGCACAGCAACACTGCTTGGATTGAACTTGTACTCACCCTCCAAGGACAGCCTGCTTTGCTAGGTCTGCGTCTCACCTATAGAGCCCTGTCACTTAAAGCCTATGAATGCAAAGCATAGCATGATTTATTGTTGTTTAACTTTAGAAAGTAACAGCTTGGGTGGGCATGCAGTTTATAGAGCATTGCCCTCTACCATAAAAAGTAGTTTGTAACAGGGAAAGAAAAGAAATAGTCAAATGGTTGTAAACACTTTTTCAAAATGCATAAATTTTAAAATACATAGTTAGCAAATATGCTTCTTTTCCTGTTTTTAATGCTGTCAAACATTAGAACTTTTTTTCACCTTACATCTCTTTTTGATGAAAAAGGAGTGTTAGCTTTATTTTTCCAGTTCTTCCTGGTTTAATTTTTTTTCTTTTATCACTCCAAAGAGTTAAAGGCTCCCTCGTTTCCTCTACCCTTTTAACAGCTAATTGCAATGCTAACTGACACCTAACAGAAAAAAGAAAAGCAGTCTAGCAACCTCTGTGCCTTTTCCTCACTCATCTCTGGCCCTATGCAATTGTTTGATACCCAAAATAAAGGCAGTCATCAATAGCAGCCAGTCAGCTCAGTCTTCTTTTCTCTCTTCAAATCAACACTGCATCTCCCAACAACTCTGATGCAGCAAGTGCTGCAGCTCCCTGATTTCCAGGAGGAAGCAGGAAGCTTGTTTTCCTTGCTTTCGTCCTGGCTGCTCATTTTTCACTTGAAAAGAAAGCTGGTGACTCTTAATTGTCTGTGCTTCTTGTGGCCCTCTTACTGTTGTCTGCACTTCACCCTCTACATGCATTTAAACTTATTTTTCCTTATTTTATTTCCTCACATTGTATTCATTGTTCTAAGTTTGTTGTTAAATCAAGAGCTGTCTCACTTAACCATTAATCTAGAAACCAAACAGTAGTCATCAGATAATTTAGAACATGGCCATACACTACAGCCCCAGTCACTACAACTCTCCCTCATGCTCAGCTGGCTTGAGTCAGTCTGGGTGTGACCTGGGCTAATTGTTCTGTGGAAATGGCTTTGTACCCTTCTTGTAAAGGATGCCCTACACAGGATAAAACCTAAGTTAGTCTGGACAGTGCCATTTCTTCCCTCTAGGTTAGATCTGTGATTACAATGAGTGCAACACAAGAAACAACTGTTGCTTTATTTTTCTTACCATTTTCTCTTTGTCATACATCATACAACACACTAAAACAAATGAGTGTTGCTTTCTGCTTTGGGCAATGACCATGTGGTGAGAAACAGAGAGCAGGCTAGGACAAGAATTTAGTTACCAAGAGCAGGTCTACTGGTCCTGCAGTAAAGCCCAAGACATGCACTAGATCCTCTTTTACACAAATGTGTCTCTTCATAAAGCAATCCCCTACTGAAGCTTGAGTATAGAGTTCTCCATATGGAAGCATAAATTCAGTACTAGATTTTGAAACGTGTTTTTGACAGATGCTTGAGGAAAAGCTTAGCAAAACCCGTATTTCCAAGTCCTGGTTAGCAGCAAGTACCTGAGCTCAGACCAACCTTTAGCGTTAGGGCCATCTAGTGGGCGAGGAGGCACGGACAGGGAGGCCAAGACATGTTCTGCATCCAGACATTTCATCCTATTCAGCTTTGGCGTGGCCTCCGGATACCTGGGCCAACGGAACAATGCTCAGCAGATCACTGCCAGTATTGCAAACAAAGGAAGACAACTTTGAGGGCTACTTCAGAAAAAGGGAAATTGTGAAGCAGCCCCTGAAATTTGTACAGCTGTTAAGGAAAGGCTGTGCCCACACTGCAGGAACCAAAGAGTCAAGATAGAGTTTCAAAGAGGATAAAGACAGGGAGCACAAAATATGGCATGATTTTGTGGATGCAACCCTGCTCAGTTACTGGCTATTCCAGTTTGTTTGTTCATCCTCATCCTGTCAAGTCCATACAGAAAATGTAGTAGGGTGAAAGGCTTATGCAAGCCTCTCCCACTTTGTTTAGGCTATTCAATACAGCTGTGGGATCAACCTTTGGAGTTGCTTTTTAATTAATAAAGGATTTCTTGAACCATTGTGGAGGATCATGCTAATATCTAGTCAGTGTTAACAGGCATGTGGTGCAAGAAAATGGACCCTAGAGCCTGGAGAATTAAGACCATTAAGTTTTGGGTGCCCGAATTTGACAACACTTCAAACGCACTGAAAAGAGACTTGCAGCTTCTAGTGTTTCAAATCCCTTACAGCAGAAGAAAGACTCAGTATAGAAGGTAGGTACCAAGATGATACTAAGCTGCCTCCCACTTATACTAAAAAACCCCAAACAAAGCTGTATTTGATCTTCTTAGTAATTTGAAAGGGAATTAGTGCTTTTCCTCCTGCTACTGCAGGAAAGCAATTAGCTTTGCCCACAGCTTTGAAAGAGAGGATAAAAAATAAGAGGCAAGATAGGTGTTCAGACAGACAACTGATTAATGGTCTCCCTCATCCTAGAGTTCAGAAAATCAGTGCAAGGGTCAGGTCAAATGATGTCCTTCTGGCTCTAGCAGGACTGCAAAGTGCTGTCTGAATGGTGTGGAGGGTATAACTAATTGACATACTTGGTCAAAGACAAATAAATACATAGATCACCTATTTGAAGAAACATCAATATTAAGCCTGCAAGCTCAATACAGAAAACTGAACAATTGCCCAAATCATGTTTGGACAATTATCTAAGAATAGTGCTTCAATATCATTAAGGTTGCTTTCCAGTGTCTCTCCCTACTCCCATCATAATCCTATTCATCTACTTCAGCTTGTTGCAGCTTGAAGTTTTCTTCAAATTTCCAGGGGAGGAGCATGAAAAGAACAGCTGGCCAAATGCTCCTGTGGATTACACGGGAAATCCACTGTTACTATACAACAGAGAAGCTGCATTTGTAACCAAATTTGCATGTTTTAATGTTAAGGACCCTAGATCTTAAAGAAATGCTGCCAGTTTATGGTACAGAATCTGACAGACATTGTGTCCCAACCATCTGCAAGTTAAGAGGAAGAACAGTGGGGTTCAAACAAACAAAAAGCCCAAGACCCAGGAGTAAGATTTCACAGAATGAAGAGGCACTGAAATAAAGTTATTGTCTTTTGTGAAACAAGGGACAGAACCATCCTCTTCTGACAGCAAAAGACTTACGACAAAGCTCATGAATGTTCTAGTTTAATTAAACCTGGCACCATAAGAAAGTTAGGTAAGTTTGTTTTACTGAGTGAGGTGCTTGAACATTTGTTTTCCATGTATTAATTTATTTGAAGTATCACAGTAAAAAGAGAGGAACTGGAATAAAAAGCAGGTATAAAACCAGAACACTTATTTACAGCTAATTAATACATAAAATGGTAACTCATAATGCTGACAAAGCATATTTCCACATCCCTTTCTGGTATTTTAGATCTACCGAGAAACAGAAAATTTCTTACTTGACAACATACATACATATTTAACATTACAGCACCATAATCGGCAGGGTTTTTTTTTCTTAAAACTTCGCAAGCTGCAACATATAAAAATGGGACCAAGGCATGAGATTGAGTAGGGAAATCTTTTGATTCAACTTTGCATCACTATATCGAGACACTGAGAACAACCAAAAAAGTTATGGCTCAGTAAGACAGAAATATTTAAAAACGGGGATCTGCAGAGGATATATCTTAGTTCAGCAATCTTAAAGGATGCTTAGATTTCTGAAGAAACTCTTCTGTCATATCCTCCACTTTGTTCTCCACTGGAGCTGCAGATTTGTTCTCTTTACCCTTTTTGACACTTCTTTTGTGCTGGGATTTAAAGAAAATACCCCATGTTAAGAGAATACAAAGAAATTAAGACTTCTTGTTCATGTACAACGCAGTACAAAGTGTTCTAAGAAAAAAAGTTGACATAACTCCTGAAAAAGATTCCTAATATATTGCATTTACTAAAGAGATTGACTGTAGGCATACAGAAGCTCAGCAGCTATTTTTTAAGGGTCCACAACAAGAAAATATGCTCTTCCCAGCAGGAAAACCACTAGACTAATATACCAAGAAGTTTACACTGATGGATTGGTAGAGCAAAAGGGTCAGAAGCAAGTAAGTAAAAAAAAAAACCCAATCCCATGAAGACTTAAAAATGACAATATTTCTGTCAGGCCTCTAAGAAAATACTCCATGTACTTTCAACTCGTCCATTGACACATGTCTAGCAAATTACAATTTTCTTTATGCAGGATTATTTGCTGAGGAGTTTTCAACTGTCTGTCCAGCTTGTCAGAAATCTGCATTATTTTATCCACTATTAACTGCTATCAGAATCTGCTGTTACTTTAGCACAAAGTTAACAAAGCATTATTTACAGGATTTGAACAAAGTTGTGAGACTTCCCTAAAATATAAGAAGTGACTTGAAACTACAGCACTGTTATGGAACGATAATATTTCTTCTCTGAAATACACAGCTGTTTTATTTATCTGTGGAAGTTACCTGGAAGAAAGGAATGCCACCATTTGTGTGGCAATATACATTTGTATCCATTAAGTATTTGTCACTAGCAAGGCTTTCACTGGGTTCTTGCAACTCTCCTTCCTCTTCCAACAGGTCCTAAAACAGAAGTTTTTTTGAAAGATGTATTTAATGTCTGAATTTCATCAATGAATGTATTAAGCATGATCTATAAAAGACATCAAACTTCCCTATTTGAAAAACAGGAATGAATCCTAAGTTGTTAACATCATTGCTTATTTTTCAATAGATTATTTTTGTCAAAAGCTCAGCACACTTGAGTCCAAGTACACTGTAAAACACAAAGGCTACAACAGCCCTGGGGTTCCAATCAACTCTCCACAAGGGCATAGAAAAAACCTCAGAGATGTGAAATCTTCATTCAAGAGCCTCATTTGCCATTTATATACATACCTGACCTGCATTATCCTCTGCCTCCTTTACCACACTGCTTAGCACAGCATCAAAACTTGGTAGCTTTTGCCTTAATTGCTCCAGAAGTAGTTCCCGGGGCTCTGTCCTCACAATTGTGACTGGATAGGAGTAGTCTTTTCTCTGTGGAGTTGTCCCTTTAATGAAGATTATACACTTTTCAGTGTTTGCTTTAATTTCAAATCCTCAATTTTACATCAACTCATTACAGAAATCACGCTTTCTTCAGTCACCATTATTTGCATACAGCTTAAAAACAGTGTAAGCCTGCCAGTTATATTATGTCCCCATTTAACCTTCACTTACGAATTCTGGAACTCAAATTGTTCAAATTCTCAAATTACTCAAATTCTGTAAGACCATTCTGTCCCCAACCTGCTTAAATACCTGTTGGAACATCCACTTTGAGATCCTCTTGCAGAAAACCATTAACCTGAGTGAGTCCATGCTGTACTTCCTCCTTAAGTGCCAGGTTCTGCTCCACAAGTATCTCCTGATCCACCTTTATCTGATCCAGAAGGCCATTTAGCACCTCCCCCTCAGCAGCCTTTTGTCTGCCAATGTGGTCAGTGATTTCAGCTACTGCTTTATCAGAGTTTTCCTCATTTTCCTGAAAATGAAACAAAAAAACAACCCAATTAAAAACATCAAGTTAACAGGAAAGGTAAGACTATGGCTTCTTTTCTAAGATGTGGTGCATGATTAGTGACGTGACCTGAAACGAAACAACTGAGACCTCAAATTGAGAAGTTTCAGCGCCCGTTTAACACTCTCATTTTGAGAGCTATCTTCAGAAGAGAGTCAGTTTCTTAGAAAGTATGATCATTTTAGAAAGCTAGTCACAAGAATAAAGATGATGCCATCTGGCTCAGACCAGACTCCTCATGCGTCTATGCACAAACTCTGCACAGAATTAGGATATTTAACTGAACACAAACATCCTACAAGCACTAGAACCTTTATGCATTTGTAGGGGAAAAGTAAAATGTGTTTTCAGCCATCCATTGAAATGAAACTCCTGAAGTGTTCAGCAGGTACAAGAGATACAGAGATGTCTTGAGACCACAAATGCTTTTAGTTTAGAGTTGGACTTGATCCTTGGAGATCCCTTCCAGCTCAGAATATTCTGTGTGAAGGAAGTTTCCAGTTGAGTTTTTCCTTCTGAAAGTTCACAAAATATTGGATTTACCTATTTTATTGCTTATTACAACAGTAAAACAAGGGTGGGATGTCTAATTTGTGATGGAAATTAAAAAACCCCCAAAAATGTGAAAAACTCTTAGATAAGAGGCCAGAACTTGTATATACTTCAAAGGAATGCTTTCTCCCATATGGATTCAATCTGACCAATAAAGTAATTTGCATCCTCCAGGAAATAGCCTGTATTGGATCACTGTACATCTCCCAAGGACAGTACTGTAAATAAAGCTTTAGAATTAGAGATAAACACTACCAAGATGATATAGAACGCGCAGATTACAAGTTAGCTGTATGGCATTAGTCATGACACCATTTTTTGAGGTTATGGGCACTTGAAGTTCAAAGTCTTCCTCTTAATTTAGGCTTTTGATTTCCTCTAATTACATCTTCTTAAGCTCAGTAACATGAGTCTGCTATCAAAAAACACATAGTTTTGTTTTGACTATAACAGAGAACTTTTTTCTCTCCTCTACAAATTCTGCAATAAAGTTTGTCTCAGGATGTTGCATTAGACTACAAATGACTATAGGTACCTTTTGTAAATACTGAAATTGCTGTTTCTCATCTTGGAATGACAATAGCTGCTGATTAGTAAAGTTGACCATCTGAGTAGTTGTAAATTCACCCCACATATTGGTATCCTCAGACACATTTTTGAGATTGCTGAGAAGATGTTGACAGTGGTCATTGGATTCTTCCAGCATTGTCTTGTTTTCAGCATTTATGTTCCTGAGCTCTTGAGAGAAATTATCCAGAGATGCAGTAAATTTGTTGTGATTGGAATTTGTACTGCTCACTAGGTCTGTAGTTTTCCTGCAACAACATATTTGTTAGAGTTCAGAGATTTTGAAAAGTAGATTTTAAACACAGTATACTTTTAGAAAAATGAGACCAGAACCAGTGAAATAGTACAGTTCTATCAAACTAGTTCATTATAATATTGTTTTCTACTTAGTAAATTGGCAGCACTTGCAGATTTGCTAAAAAAAACAAAAAAAAACAAAAAAAACCCAACCACCCACCAACCAAAAAAATCAAGAAGAGAACCAAAAGACCAGTCTGCAATTGAGTGAAACATATTGCAACAGATACATTATTATGCTTCAAGCTAAACCTTTATAACATGGAGTTCTGAAGTCCAGACACTGAGGGACACTCCTCAGCATATTGCTCCCAAAATGACACTTTCTTATCGCAACATACTAAGGAGACAAGTTCAAGGCCAAGCCTTTTGGAACTACTGTTTACTCTGGGGAAATGCCAACTATGATCTACATTCTGTGGCAGAACCCAGCTCTAAGCTGCTGTAGGCTCAGCAGGC
>WAAE01016117.1:0-24257 GCA_013400495.1 Nicator chloris
AAGGACAAATGGAGGCTCCTCCATGACCTCTGCAAGATTAACGAGGTCATCGAGGACATGGGGTCACTTCAAGTGGGTATGCTGTCCCCTTCAATGCTCCCCCAAAATTGGGATTTGGCTGTTATCGATATAAAAGATTGCTTTTTCTGCATTCGCCTAGACCCAGCCCATGGCCCATGGTTTGCATTCTCGTACCTTCCATCCACAATCAGGCTCCCAGGAAACGCTACGCCTGGATGGTTTTACCACAAAGGTTAAAAAACAGTCTGAGCATTTGCCAGTGGTACGTGGCCAAAATATTGTCCTCAGTGTGTGCCAAGGCAGTGGAAGCAGTCATCCTTCATTATATGGATGATGTGCTTGTGTGCCCCCAATGACAATGTACTTACACAAATCCTGGATGAGGCTATCACTGCTTTGGCCTCTGCAGGATTTGAGTTGCAGCAGGAAAAGGTGCAGAGGCTGCCCCCTTGGAAATACCTGGCTTTGGATTGCCAACCGGACCATAACACCTCCGAAGGTGGCAACCAATGACAGGCCTGAGACTTTGAGGGATATCCAGTAACTCTGTGGGTCCTTGAACTGGGTCAGGCCCTGGTTAGGGCTCACCACAAGAGCAAACGCATCAGCAAGTTCTCACAGATAACACAAAACTGTGAGGAATAGCTGATGGATGGTTGTGTTATCATTCAGAAGGGCCTAGACAGGGGCTGGAGAAATGAGTTGAGAGGAATCTTGTAAAGTTCAGCAAAGGTAAAAGCAAAGTTCTCTTCCTGGGTTGCATAACTCCAGACACTAGGATTCTCTGGGTGCCAAGGGTCTGGAACGCACTTCTCAGCCCTACAGAGAACTTTAGGGTTCTGGTGGACAGCAGAAATCCTTTCTCATAGCAAAAAAGGCCAAAAGTATCCTGGACTCCATTAAGGAGAGTGCTACCATCAATTCAGGAGAAGCAATCCTTTTGTACTAAGCACGGGTGTGACTGCATCTGGACTACTGTGTTCAGGTCTCAACTGCTGCATATGAGAAAAAACATAGAGTTACTGAAGTTAGTCCAGCATAAACTCTTTGTGGTAAGGAACTGGAACATCTTTTGTATGTTAAGAGCCTGAAAGCTGGTACTGTTCAGCCTGGAGAAGGAAGATTCTCAGAAAACCTACTCAGTCTGACTCTGCCTGAACTGGGGAGCTGGACTAGATGA
Source organism: Nicator chloris (assembly GCA_013400495.1). Taxonomy (NCBI): domain Eukaryota; kingdom Metazoa; phylum Chordata; class Aves; order Passeriformes; family Pycnonotidae; genus Nicator; species Nicator chloris. The sequence goes on from WAAE01016117.1 coordinate 1,202, forward strand.
TTTCAAGAGATCCCTTCCAAAATACATGATTCTGTGATTCCATCATTCTTGAACCTCATGACAGTTCTGTTGATCCAGACCTCTACTTTTTCTGAGGTCACTCTGAATTGGCACTTTGCCACGTGTTTTGTCTGCCACTCCACCGAGCTTAGTGCCCTTAAAAGCCTTCCTGCTGTTGCACTGCTATCGTTGTTCAGTTCACTGATAAAGATGTTAAAAAAACAGGCCTCACTATTGACCCCTGCATACTCTGCTTGTCAGTGGCGGTCATGTGGACATTGTACTGTTGCTCATATTCTTTGTACACTGGGATCCAACAGGTTTTCTGCATACCTAAATATCCATCCATTCATTCAGCCATTGCTGATGTCTTCAGCTTCTATTTTCGTTTCTGGTATTTTTGTTATTTCTGTTATTTAGGACAGAACATAGTATATAAAGGTCAAATGCCTTGGCCAGTAAGCATTGCTATCCTTACAGAGAAAAGGAAAAAGGGGAGTTAAAATATTATCACTGCTTAATTAGTGACTTCTTTTAAAAAAAACTGTCAATTTTTTTTCTGATAAAAGGAAATAACATATTATTTGTTCTATTTATTTGGTTATAAACATTCTTAATGACTGACAAGTTAACAGCTTATATATATTCTTTTTTCAAAATGTAGTGCAATTAAGATTGTAAAACTAATTAAGGAAAAGAAACAGTGATATTCTCTATGTAATGTTTCCCTGAAAGACATTTTTAAATTTTGATCTAGCTACATATGTAATACAGAGAATAATGGGGCTTAGATGGCCTACCAGAGTACATAATTATTTAGGTAATGTGGAATTCTGTGACAACTACTAAAGTCTGGTACTGGGAATTCTATTAGTATTTTGTCATGGTTTTAAAGGCTTAAAAGTAGAGAACAAAAAAAAAATTACCAGTAAGAAAGGTTAATGAGACTTACACAGGTAATGTGCATGGAACTTAAAATGTAGTATTTGGGACATTATGCTCCTTGTGGAAATGTGGAATGGTCATTTGAGATAATTTTTAATTTAATTTTAATCATAAAAAGGGCATACAAAGTACCATACAACCACAAAAGAGAGATTGTAGACATGTAATGACTCAGGGAGAGTTTCATGCTGGCTACAGAACCATTAAAACTCTTGAAAAGAAAGTTTTATTAGATTTTTATGCCTTGGTTCAGCATTGGCAATGTGTAGATCTAAATATTTGTCCAGATTACTTTAAAAAAAGGAAACAACGCAATCTCCAAATCAACACTATCAGCTATATTTTGTAATGGCACCACAGTCATCAGAATTCCTAGATAACATACTTGGAAGGACAGGGGATGAGGACCAAGGCACAGTATAACCTAGTGCTCATGATTCTGCTTCAGTTTTAAATCAATGTAATTTATAAATGATATGGGCAGATAAAATGCCTCCACAGTGAAAGGAAACTCAGAAATATTATCTGTCAATATTCTCTTTGAGAAGAATTGTCTTTCTGATCCTAGCAACCATTCAGTCACATTGTAAATTCAGTCAGCCTGATCCAAGCCTATTTCATTGTAATAGCTTAAAGTAAGATGTTCTGCTAATAGAAGTAAAGTATGTTTTTTGCTTTTCATAGTTTTCCATATTTTGGGCAGATTTTTATCAGTGTTTAGACATATCAAGATACAACAAGTCATCTAGTGGGATTTCTGTGGCATAACTTACATGCACAACAGTTTCTAAATATCTAGAGGGTTTCTATCTACTTAAATATTTTAAAATCTGACCCAGTTTTGGAAGCATATGACAAAGAACTGAAAAATTAACATCATGAAGAGGGTGGGTAAAAATAATCTGTCTTTTCGAGATAAGAACTAGAAAAACATTAAAGGACAACGCCTGTCCATAGCCTGTGGAACGCTGCCAAAGGGAATTGCAGATTCAAGCTTTCAAGATTCAAGAGGTTTGGACAAGTATTCAATGGCTGATCAAATAGTGGTCACTATAAAGAAGATTTAACAGGTCTAAGACAATCCTCAATCCGTGGAAGGTGTTTGGGAGCTGAAAGAAATCTTAGACTGCCAGAGTAGTGGGAGGTGCATTATATGTTTATCTAGATATTGCTCTTCATAGGAGTCCTCAAGGGGTCACTTATGGAGAAAGTTTATTGGGCTGATCCAGTATGGACATACATGTACAAAAGGAATGGTAGTCCTGAGGATGAGCTACAGGAAAAAAGCAAGGTGTGCCTCTTAGGAACAAAAGTATGTATATCAAGCACAAAAAGTCTGAAGTTTAAAGAGGACAAACTAAGTATCTCTTTCCAGCAGACAAATGGAGAAAGTCTGCCCGTTGTGTCTCTGGGTGAAGGGGCACTTATTGCACTCCCCCAAGGCGTCTCCAGAAGGAAGTGGCAGGGAGGGAAGAGAAATATACTTTCAGAGACCCAAACAGGACAGCAGTCCTGGGACCTTACCCTCTGCATTTGCCCCACTCATTGCAGGGGGCCCTGGCCTTCCTGAGGAAGGCTGAAATGGTCAGCATAAAATGCCCACAAGAAGTACTGAACTGGCAAGTGCAATACTATGGGAAAAATGGTAGAATCTAAGGATTTTCTCTTTAAAAGATGTAAGAAGATGATTAATGAACCTTTCTGTAATAATTAGATTTTGGGGACTCTTAGACTGTTAAAATATTAATTGGACTAGTGATAAGTTCCTGGCTCACAGGGGAGGCGTGTTGCTGATGCCATAATGAGGTTCTGAGAGTTGCAAGAGGGGAAGATCCACCGTAGGGCTGGTGTCACCAAGTCCATGGCTGGGCACAGCCAGGGTGCTTACAGGGACTGCAACCTCACCCTGGCATAGCTCCTGGCATTAATAATGAAGAAAAATCTCTTAGAGGCAATCTTGAAGAAAGTCCCCCATTCTCACAGTGTAGTAACTTCAGTTTATGTCTAATCCAGAGGCCAGTCTTTCTGTTTTCATCTAGCCTTGCACTTCCAAGCCTTTGCAACTGAAGAGGATTACAGGTGCAATTTGGGTACTTTGGTGATAACATGATACAAAAGGCCATCTGCCTGTTTGAGATATGTATGTTTCTTTTGCAGGCCTGTGTGGTGACAGCAGCCAAGCTTCTCATCAGAATGTTCACATAATATGAAAAAAGAGTCAAAATATTTGCATAATTGCCTTAGGAATCAAGTATTGGGGTATTTTCTTGTTTCTTTTACTAGTGCCCCATGAATTATTAAAATGTTTTACTTTTGAAAATATTTCAAATTTTTCAAGTTCTGTGGAGGGGGTAGTTAATGCAGTAAGTGGAACCTTGCTGAGAAGAGATCTGTGCTTTACAAAAGGTATCTATCACCTGTGGCTTGCTGTACCTGTGTCTGTATAGCATTAATTATAACAAAAGCATAGAGAAAAGACAAGTGGAGATCAACCATTTTAGCTAAGAGCAGAGTGGCTGATTCCTCTTGTGCCCCTATTCCCTCATGAGAAAATCACATTGCTGAAGAATCTAGAGCAGCTGTATCTTTATCTAGCACTGCTAAGTCATTGATCTCTCACTGCCACCAGGCTTTTATAATTTTTCTCCTAAGTGAGACAGGATGATAGTTTCTCCTTTATGTATAAGCTACTTCCTTATCTTGTAAAGTCATTAATTCCCTTTCCTTATTGCTTATGAATTCATCTTGAGGGCCTGACAGTGTTTTTCTAATCTTTTTCCTTTCTCTTTCCCTTCACTTTCTTCCAGAGATCCTGCTTTCTGCCTGAGGTTGTCTGAGTGCTTATGGATTATCTGCTTCTCTACAGCAAACTCTCTTCAGTTACATTAAAAAAACCACAAAACAACAACGACAACAACAACAACAAAACCAAAACCAAACCCCAAACCAAAAAATGTAGCAGTTTTTTTAGGCAGTCAGCTTTACCATACTGGTTGTCACACAGTTTTTTATTATTATTATTTTTCTAGTTAATAAGTATTTTGTGGAGGCAAATTTTGTCAGTGACCATGTCTATTATGGTACCAGAAAAATGTCATGCACAATTTTGTCTACAAAAGTCAGAAATTTATATTTGGAATATTTGACAAGCAATATTTTAGCTCACAAACTCAAGAACACAATTTAAAAATCCACCTAGCAATGACTATATTTGTCATCAAAATATATTCTGAAAGTGGAATGATAGTTTCAAAATGTTTCATTTTCAGTTAAAAAAATCAATGAAACTTTTTAGGCCATGAATTATCTGAGGGATAGCACTCTCAGTTTTAGAGACTGAAGAGAATCATATATTTCTATTTGATCCATGAATAAAACCAAGATATGCTAACTTATGCCAAAAACCTATATATTGATTTTTTGAGTATTTACGATTTTTTACCATCTATCATACTTGCTCATAGAAAATGTAATTATTTCCAAGGTATTTTATTAGAACCTCTGAATGACAGTTTTATTAGATGAGAATCAAGACACAAGGGGGCTCACTTGCCTTACTTTTTTGGATTTTCTTGTAATACTTGTACAAAATGTGGTTTTCCTTGGAATTATCTAGGACACTTTTTATAAACCTATAAATGTAATTGAAGGATAGGTTATTCTACTTTGAGGAAGAGAAATGTGAGCTTATAATTTTTTTTTCTTTTGTTCAAAATATATAATTTTTCCTTAATTCAGCTTCCCACAAAACAATTACAAAAATTAAACCCTATTCAGTAATGGACATTAAATTTAATATGTATGAAGACATTACTTTCAAAATCTTTTTTTTTTTAACAGGGTGGATGAGATTAGTCCAATCTTTGCAAACATGTGGTCTTATATGTGTGAACCTGCTTTGACCTGTGATGAAGTGTTCCACTTTTGGAAAATGTTAATTGCCTTTGCCAAAGTAAATAGAGTGGGTTAAAAAAAGCATTTCATTATGACTTGAACAAGACTGACTCTTACTTCAGAGGAATAAAACCATTATTCTTGTATGACAGAGCTGCTTTACCAGAGAAAAATGAGCTTTTTGCTTCCTGAATTATCTCTGATTGCCTGTTTATACACTGAAGGTGATGGCTTCTTCACAAAGGAATGGATGAGGGGTTTTCTTGCATGGATCTGTTAAAGCATGCAGTAGCTTTGTCTCTTTGACCTCCTGTGTGGAAAAGAATTGTTCTTCAATGCCTTCTTGTAGTTCGTGTATCCTGTGCTTGCATTTCAGGCAGAATACATCTCTTATTTTCAGTAATATTGCTTTATATCCTTATATCACCATGAAAAATACAGAAAAAATTTCCTCCCTAAATATTTCAACTTAATTTCTTCCTCAGGGGGAAGAAAATTCATCATAAAAAAACCCCCCTGGTTTTCCCTTTTATGCTCTTGAAGCATTAGTTGACTAATACTATACCAAATACATACTGACATTTTCAATGATGCTGAGAAAAAACAAAAACCACACTAATAATGAAGTGATTCTGAAACTTATGCAATGAAAACAATTGCATCCACTTTTGGTATATTAGGTAAGCAAAAAAAAAATAATATTTTTGCAAAATGAGAAAAGGTAAAAGAAATGTCAAAAAAAATATTTGCAAGTCTCTCAGATCAGAAAAACAGCTAATTTGTCCTGGTTTTGCAGAGATGTTAGGGAATTTATTAATTTGATTTTGATGATGGATGTATAAAATGTTTGTAAAATGTTGGCTCACCTTACGAGATGAAATTCTCTTTGAGAGAAGCTAACTTCAAATAACTTACCTGTTGAGGTGTTTTTGGTTTGAGGCATTTATTTTTGCAAAAGCTCTTAGAAGTTTTAGGTCCCTCTGGGGTCTTAAAGCTTGTGCTGAGCTGGATAAAATATTTGAAAGCAAGGAAAGAAACAGTCTAATAACAGTAGTTACTAGGCAAAGCTGTGCTTCAGCCAAGGAAAATAAGTTCTGGACAGATTGTGGCTTGTTCACAAAAATGAAGATAGGCCATTGCTTTACCCCTTTCCAGCCCCACCCTCCTGCCCAAATGAGATTAGTTCTATCAATAGAAAGTAGACATGCTGTGAATAATAGCTTTGTGATTTATATGTATCAATCCATAATATTCTACTTAAAAAGCTCCATCACTGCATTTTTTCCTCAGATATTTTCATTAGGTTTATAAGACTTTTTGCCAGAAGAAGAAATTCAGTTTTGTGCACAATATCTTCTATTTCTTTTTGTCTCATGGATTGTGACAAGTCCATTAGCAAAAATTTACAGTTTGAAATGTAATTTTGGATTGAGGACCAAATGCTGAAACCCTTAGTCATGTTAATTACTTCTAAAGATTCTAGATTATAGAAAAACAATTGGTCTATGCTAAAATGGTGTAGCTGAAACCATATTGCCCTGGGTTTAAAACACAGTCTATGATTTCTAACTGTAGGTTCTTTGGTTAAGCAAATACTATTCATGTCCTGTCAAAAACTAAGCAGCATTTAGCTGATTGCATTTATGCACTTGAGCATGTCAAACACCTGATGATAAAAAAGCCAATAGCATAATAGATTCAGTCCAAGTACCTGGGAGAGTTGAAGTAGGTAATGATATGAGTTTTAACTAAGCCCATCCAATCTACCCATCACATGTGGAAATAGGTTGTTAGATTATTTAATGATACATAAAAACACCTTAAGCTTTCTGTAGACAACCAGAAAGTAATCTATACATTGTTTAGCAGAAATAAGATATGCATGCTGGCAGAAAAGGGATAAAATTGATGTGTTCCTCTTTTCACTTTTCCTGACTACTCACTTATCACATAATTTGACACAGAAATGTTAGCGTAGGTTATTGTCCTGATAATTCAACAATTCCAGTCAGGATTTATTTATATACATTTAGTTACACTGCTCTTGCCCTCAAAGTGTTAGGCTCCAGTAAAATACAGCAATTGGATTAATCCATCTGCCAGCTGAAGAAGCTGACAAGGCTAGAGGTGGCAGTACGGATCTGTCACGTTTTCTTGCTTTCAGTACCATTTGTTTACAGTGCACGGATTTGGTGAGCTGAAGGAGTCCCTGCAGTGCAGTCGAGCAGCCAAGCAGATCTGTGCTCAGATTTCCTTCTTAGACGGCCAACTCTTAGTTCAAATGACTTGGCTTCTCCTGTGCACGATCAGTCATGAGCTGTTCAAGCACCAATGGCTCATCAGAATACCAGGTTCCTGGAACAAAAGCAACTGTCCACTCGAGCCTTTTTGCCTGAAGCTTACCTTCCTTCCCCCATTATATGGTTCCTTTTTTTATTGTTTTGTTTCAGTCTCCTCTCTGGTTACTGTTAGAGTTAGAAGTCACTGTTGCAAAGTTAGTGAGAGAAGAACTACCAGTCTGGCAGTGTCAAGACAATGGAGCAGCAGGGTAACTTCACTGATCTGTTGGCTTTCTTTATTGTAGAGCTTAAAAGAGGTTCTTATGAATTAAGAGAACAAATCAAGGTATTATTTCTTAAAAATTCACTTTTAAAAAAGTTTGTCACAGTTTTTAAGAACTGTCAGCTAGATTTAAGGAAAAGTTACCTATAAGAGGACATGAACACTCGCTGACTGAAGTTTTTACTAGACCCGTTGAGAATTACAAGTTTTATCTTGACCATTCCTAACAGGTTTCTCTCTGTGAATTTGCACTGTTTTTGAAAACTGTCCCTGGATTCTTTGCTATCACTGTTTTTCTTGTATATCAGTCTATTTTAAATCACTAAAACCACACAAAAAACCATTTCCAAGCAATTTATCATATTCCACTTTTGCAGTCTGTAATTCCCAAAAGTGTACTGCAGTAAAGCATATAATGCTAACGAAAACCACTGACAACCTGTTTCTAGTTCTGGATTTCTAAGCAAAACCTTGTTTATGGTAATTCAAATTAAAATAAACTTGTAAATAGATATACTCCTTCAGTAAGTGGATGACTGAACTGAATTGATACAGCTCTGTTGAAATTCGAGAGGTTACTTTATTTGTGTGACCAAGAACCTTACCTTAACAAAAAAATTCAAACCATATTATCTTTTTAATTCCTTTTACCAACTAAGAATGATATCAGAAGACAAGGAAACAGAGTGAAGTCCAGTAGAAAAATTTCTGAGTAAGTGAAGAGCTGGCATGTATTAAAGACATTGTACAAGAATGTCTGGATCACCTCTTACCTGAAGTCTACAAATTCATCACTATTGTGAACATGAAATTGTGCTGCACCCTTGTAAGGTTTCCTTGTAAATTGAACTTACAGATTTCAGCTAGTTGCTATTTGAATCTAGCTATAGTATTTACAGGACTAAGTTGCCACAAAGATTAAGTATTTTGAAATCAGCACTAAATGTCTTTGTACACAGCTATACAGATCAGCCTAAAGGATGTATGGCTTGAACTTTAGCGTTATTTTTGCACACTTCCATATAATGAAGACTGTCATGGCTGTATAAAAAACTATCTAATGAAATATTCTTGGCTGAAAAATAATTTTAGAGCATCTAAAAAACATCATGCTCCTATGCCAGATGGTGAAATCTATGTCATATAATTCTCTATTTAACTGTGTGTTATATTGCAGCTTTGAATAACCTGGCATGCGGGAGGCTGGTTGAAGCCCATCATCCATAAATACAAAACCAGTTATTTTGGGGAAGTGTTATGGGAAAAACTATTGAATGTTTCCCAAAACATAAAGGTTAAAACTGTCAGTTATATGCAACAGGTTGACAGTGTCATTAGAATTCTACAGTGATGTCTTAGAGATATTTTGGCAGTATATCAAAGAGTGAAGAAATAGTGATTGAATATGCAGATTTTTGGAAACTGTCTACAGCCTAAGCTGCTATACTGAAAACAAACTTCCATGTGCCTGCCAGGATTTAAAAATGTAGTATTGTGAAGAACCAAAATGCAGTCATTGATGAAACAGTCTAAAGTAATTACAGGGTGTTGCAGCATTACAGAGAAAACTTGTGCAGTTTATGGATTTCAGAGTCTGTAGTTGCAGTGGACATCAAATAGAACATTAGAGCAAAGTACAACTTACAGACCTTAGACTATATGAACTTAAAAATGAGGTAGACTTATCAGCTGATATTGAGCATTCCATACCCATTCCCAATCCTTAAAACTTTTTTTAAAAAATCAAATTGATCAACTTCTACATTTTTTCTTCTTGTACTTGTTGTTGTGTGCTCTAGTAGTTCATCAATGCAGAAGGATAAAAACAGTTTGCAATTCTGAATGGAGATACAAAAAAAAAAAAAACAAACCCAAAAACCCTGTTCATTATTATAATGTTTGTATCTCCATATTAAATTTTGGATATATTTCTAACTGTTATTTATAATGGAGGTGGATCAATACTTTCATGCAGATCCATGGAATACTGTAGTATGTGCATGCAGTATTCCATTTCTTTGACCAGGCAATCCTCTTTATGCATCAGGCTGGAAGGACACTTCCTAAACTTGCAGTTTAACACTATTTGAAATGTTCTTTGACAAGTTGTGATTCTAGCAGGCATCCTCATTTAGCACTATGGTATTTAACTCTTCTTGTGGGTATATAAGTAAGTTACTAAGCTTGCAGTCAAGCTATTTCTAGAAAGTTCTTTTGCTTACCTAAAAGCTTCCAAGTGAAAAAATAATTTAAGACTGTAGAAGAAAGAAGTTTTACTGTGTGGTTCAAGCCATTTTTTTTAGCTTTTTCTTTTTTGCCTTTTTTTTTTTTTTCTTTTTTTTCTTTTTTTCTTGAGAACTGAATGCTCATGCTGGACTGAGTTCCCTGGAGAAGTGGCTTACCTACTGTATATGGTATTTGATTCTGTCATTTCAGGAGTAAAGACTTCAATATAGGAAGGTAACCTCAGTTAGAAACAGGCCTTTGTCTCATCCTTCACAGTATTAAAAAAAGAATCATAGTAAAGGCTTACTTTTGATTTGAAATAGTATGCATTGTCAAATGACTACAGAAATAACTCAAGAAATTAAGTCAATGCTATATTAAATTAAATTAACACCACCTGTATAAACATTTAGAGATTAACTTCATTGTTTTGTTTTCTTCAATCAAAAGACTAAAACTTTCATTTTTCATGGCATTTAAAAATATTATTTTTCAAGAAAATTTTTATTTTCATTCTTTTCATTCCCATTTTATTTCTCTTTCCTTTGTAAATAATCTGGAGGCTGGAGTCAAATGTATATTAAGGAAGTTTGCTGATGATACTAAATTAGAAGGAGCTATGGATTCCCTCAAGAGTAAAGAGGCCTTACAGAGAGATCTGGATAGAGTAGAGAGTAGAGCAATGATAAAATCTAGTGTGTGGCATCCCTACCTGTAGCAGGGTGGTTGCAATTAGATGACTTTTAAATTCCCTTCCGACCTAAACCATTCTATGATTCTGTGATTCCCTGAATCTATTATTCTATGACCATCTGAAATGCAACAAGAGAAAATGCCAGATTCTGCACTTTGGGCAGGGTAATCCTTGTTGTACATACAAATTGGGGGATGGCAGGCTGGAGAGCAGCCCCAGTGCAAGGAGCATGTCCCTTTCGATCTGTGATAGTCTTTGATTCATACCAGGTCTAGTTTGCTTTTCTTGTTAAAGAATATATATTTACTCGGAGAAATTCTATCCTGTGCTGAGCAGGAAAGGTGACTACATTAAGCTTAGCAACAGGTTTTTCACATCTGGCTGCTTCTCCCTCCCTCCCTCCTCTCCCTGCCCTTCCATTTCTGATAATAGCTTTAAAATACCTAGCTAGATGTAGGTAAATAACTGCAGCATTGAGGTAGAGAATCCAGTGTTTGAGCTAGAAAATTCAGATTCTTGCTACATTCTGTTCAGTGCTGTATAATCTGGTATTTTCTTGTTGTGACAAATAGGTGAAAATTATTTGAGTCCCAAAAAATATTTTGGCCACTGATAACTCGCTTAACCAACTCATACCAGGAGTTTTACCCCATAAAATGGACCTTATTCAGTGATTCATCTTTGTTTTATTATCAAAACTTTTTATTATTTGAATAGATATTAAGAATTGGTCTTTCCAGAAGTGGTAAACAGTATGTTGTTTACATGTGCAGTGACCCAACAGTAGTCAGCAACTGATGATTCATTACCATATGCTACAATTTCCACAATTGCTGGCTATTATTAGTTGAGAATTTTGATCCAATCTTAAAAGACAAGTTATGAGTTTGTGGATATTCTAAAGCCAAAGACCTCAGGCAGGATTCATCTATTTGGCTTTAAACATCTACAGTTGGGATGTCTGCCCTTAGCTCCATTTCTGTTCAACTGAGAGAAATATGGGCATCTGTTGCATAGTTCATCTGATCAAATTTAGCTGATCCCCCTAAAATGAGTTTTACTGTAGAAGCTGTAGCTGCTCCCCATGTTCTATAAAAGGGAATCTACACAGATGATCTGACATACACTGTCTGCACTAAAATGCAAATAGAAACCCTCCTACCCCTCTGTTGGGGGTTGAAGTTGTTTTGTTGTTGTTTGTTTGTTTGTTTTCCCCTTTTCTTACTTTCTTTTTTAATTCTTACAGGTGGAATTTTTCCCATTCTGTTGCTAATGATGCACTGATTGCTGGGTGCTTGAGCGGGCGGGGAGGAGAAACTCTCAGGCTCACTCGATCTGAGCCTTTGGAGTGGTGCGGTGTTGCTGTGGATTTGGGAAGAGGAACTCACTCATGCTACAGAGTCCAGTACGGTCCTGCTTCTTCTGGTATGGGGTAAGCCCCCTTCTCCTGAGAGCAGCCACTGAGCTGGGATCTTGTTGTCCCCTGCCTCACTAAAAGACCGGCCTCGCTGAGCTGGGAGCAGGGTCGCTGTTGTCCCACCCCCCTGCTATTCCTTCAGCACTGCTCGGAGTTTCCTGCTACTGTGTAGCCTGCACCCCCTGCCTGCCAAGAGCTCCTGGTCTTCAGCTCTGGAGTTTCTGATTCCATCTCTTCCATCCCTTCCTGTCTGGGACCAAGCCGCCATTACCATGTGGTCCCGACCCTGCGCCACAGCGCCCCCTGCAGCCGTGGGGGAATCACTGCACCCGCCCTGCCCGCCGGGAGCCGCCAGCGCCCCTTCAGGCTGTGACCGGAACTGCACCAAAGGGGAAAGTGCCTGTGGCCAGGGAAGCCGTTACTGGGTTCCTGGTTCTGTTTGTTATTAATGCTTTGGTTGTTGTTGTTTGTTTGCCCTGTTATACACACTAGTTAAGAACTGTTATTCCTACCCCCATACCTCTTCCTGAGAGCCCCTTTAATTTTCTAAATTATAATAGTTTGGAGGGAGGGGGGTTGAATTCTCCACCCCAAGGGAGGCCCCGCCCTTCCCCACAGACACCTGTCTTTCAAAACAAGACACCCTCCCACTACAAAGCTGACTGATTTGCCCTTTCAGTTCACAAACACTGAGAAAGAGAAAGAGTCTCTCCTCCAATTCAGGCTTCCCTTGTCCTCCATTCCTTCATTAACTTTATTTTAGATGGTTCAAAGCCACAAATTGAAAACTGCCTCATACATGGAGATGCTAACATTTCAGTGATGAACACACCTTCTAGATCAGTTTTTACTCTTTGGCTAGTGTGTGATGGAGATGTCTCTGCACCTGTTGGTTCAAGAGTTCTGCTAGAGAAGAATAAATATTTTTGAAGATATTTCTAGTCTGTGAGGATGGAGTGTGGTTGATCTGTCTAACAATATGTAAGGTAGTAGCATTTTAGTCCACAGAAACTCTGCCCTTTTTATTCATGTCTTGATACAATGGAAACCACTAGCATGCAACCTTTTATTTCTCTTACCGGGAAACTGTGTTGAGCCTGTCTGGGAAGGAGTTAACATTCCTCGCACTTACACTGCTGTACTTTGTGTTTGTAACTAGAACAATGTTGGTAACACTCCGGTGTTTTGGAGACTGCTGAGCAGCGTTGCACATAACAGCATCAGTTCTGTCTCTTCTGACTTGCCCTCCAATGGCCTGTAGGCTGAGGGTGAGCAAGGCTGAGAGGGAACACAGCTGGAAGAGCTGACCCAAGCTGACCAGAGAGGGGCTCCTTACCAGATGACATCGTGCCCAGCATGAAACATTAAGAGAAAGGAGGAGTGGAGTGGGCATTTTTTAGTAAGGCGTTTGTCCTTAAGGTATTTGTTTTCTGGAGCAACAGCTATGCATATTGAGGCCCTGCTTCCTAAGAAGTGACAGGGGAAATAGAGAATTAATCTCTTTCTCCTTTGCTTCTCAGCACCTCTTTTTATTTTCTTGGTTAAGTTGCTTTTGCCTCAAGGATTTTTTCTCCTTTTTCCTGCTGAGGAAGGGGAGTGGTAGAGAAGCTTGGTGGACACCTGGAACCCCATCAAGATCAACCCACTGTAGGACCCAAAAATTGTCACTCAATTTTCAAAGAAAAGAGAATGATTTTGCTAGGAAAAAAATATTAGCTGCAAATTGTTTATTCAATTTTCAGATGAAACAAGAATGAATAATTTAAACTCTCACAAATTTTAAGCTGTCTTGAAGCTGTGGGCACTTAAAAGTTTTTTCTTTTTAAATGTCTATGTTTAATTAATAACCATCTCTTACATATATATCATAAATGACTGGGTTCTTTTTATTTGAAACTATGTCCAAAGTTTATTACTTTCTAGTGAAAACGGAAAGATTATCTTTCATATGTTAAAATAAACTGAAATTGATGACCCTGAGACATATAAATGGAAGCAGAACAGAAAACCTAGTTCTGAAAGTTGCTTCATAAATAATTCATAACTTTTCTAGAAATAGTCCATGAGCTTTTTATGACATGTTGTAAGGCCTAAAGCTTTTATTATCACAAGTTCTATACTGCTACAGTTATAAGCTACTTTTGCAAATACATAAAACATATAGTTGGAAGGGCAGTAAAACCAGGCATCTTTGCCCCACAATGCACATTTTCTTATTTTAGGTTGCATTCTCAGGCGTTTCGAATTAGCTGAAACCTTCAACATAGTACCTGATATATTTTTTAAATAACTAACTAGGAAAAAACCAAAACAAAGCAAAAACCTTATCAAAAACCAGAAAAAAGACGTAGCCTGCATCTTGAGAAAGGTTTAGAGCTGATAGATTTGCACTACGGATTCACAATAAGTAATAAATTCAATTTATTATCAATTATATTTCAGGTTCTTTTTCCTTATGTGACGTATCTAAAGTCACAGTGTAACTTTGGGGACTGATTATACACTTTGTGTTTTACCTCTTTTCCATTGATTGTGATGATTCAAAGCTTAGTTTTTGTTTCATAGTTATGACTGAGAAGATAAATAATTTCTGACATATATGACACAGTGTTCACATTAATTTAAAAAGGAATTCTTGCAAAAAGACCTCCTACCAGAATTCATTGTCTCAATAATTTTACTTGAGAATTTTTGTCAGGATATTTTCAGAAATCAAACCTATAGGAGGGGAAGAGAAAAATCATGATGTTGAGATATTTTTTTTTGTTTTCTATTTTTGATTGTTGTTTTTTGTTGTTTTTAAAGAAAGCTTTTCTTCCCCCTTTATTTCCCAGTTCTAGTTTAAAGCAGGAAAGTTTGAAAAAACTAGCAGAATTATTAGTGGTTTTTTGGAAGCAGTAGAAATAATACAAAATATCATACTCACTTGATATATGCAAAACTGGGAATTACATTTAATCAGGGTCTCAAATTTAAACTCAACAATACTGGGGCACATGTGCAAGTCACATGAGGATTCAGGATCAATACTTCAATGTCTTTCCAAATACGCTTAACTTGGGAACCCAGCTTTTGCATGTTGTTCAATCTTACAGAAGATGTCCCATATTTTTAGCTGGAAAGTTATAAAAGATTTTCTTTTTTTTCATAGTCTTGTCGGAGAGTAAGCCAAACTTCCCACTCTAAGAGAGTAATATGAAATTGTGTAGTCAATAAAGAAGGAAAAGAAAGGAAAAGAAAAAGGAAAAAAATAGTTCTAAAAAAAAAAAAAAAAATTCTATATTTTCCTTATATATGGTTGTGTCCTAGATCTCAAAGTCAGTCTGCACTTATTTATGCAGTGGCAGCCTTGTTTTTACAGTTTCCTTTTACAGTCTCCCTTTACTTCTATTTCAATAAAATATTTTATCTTCCCTTTGCCAAATCTCTTCTGCTTTGACAATAATTTACTTCAGAGAATTCAGACTTTTTTTTTTAACTTATACATAGAGACAATTGAGACATGTACACAGTCTACCATTATTAATAGTGAAACTCTTCAAACACTAAGAGAATTTTTGAATCAATCTTGGACCTCAGTTCACTCATATCATTAAAACATGTTCTTAAATTCATCTTTATTAAGCAAAACACAATAACCAAATTCTAAGGTGCTGCTGGTTTCACAAGGGATTGAGCACATGTTCCAAAGAAAAGGTAAAACTAATGCTTAAACTTCTGAATTAGGATATTAACAGAATCACATGAGCACAGAATTGTTAGGGTTGAAAGGCACTTCTGGAGCTCACCCACTCAAACCCCCTCTGCCAAGGCAGGGTCTCCTAAAGCAGGGGACACAGGAATGAGTTCAAGTGGATTTTGAATGTCCAGAGAGGGAGATTCTTCTATCTCCCTGGGCAGCCTGTTCCAATGCTTTGCCATCCTCAATGTAAATAAGTTCTTCCTCGTGTTGAAGTGAAACTTCCTCTGTTTTAGTTCATGGCCATTGCTCCTCATCCTGTCTCTGGGAACCACAGAAAAAGAGTCTGGCATGATATTCTTGGCACACACCTTTGAGATATTTATGTGCATTGATGAGATCCCCTCTCAGTCTTCTCTTCTTTAGAAAAAAAACAAACCCAGCTCCCTCAGTCTCTCCTCATAAGAGATGCTCCAGACCTCTCATCATCTTTGTGTTCTCCAAAGGACCCTCTCCAGCAGTTCCTTTTCTCTTTTGTATTGAGGATCTCAGAACTGGACACAGCACTCCAGATGTAGCCTGACTAGGTCTGAGCTGAGTATAGGGGCAGGATCAGCTCCCTTGACTTGCCAGCCACACTCTTCCCAATTCACCCTAGGCCCTCCTGGCCACAAGGCCATACTGCTGGCTGGTTTCCAACTTTGTGTTTGCAAAGATTCTCAGGATTTTCTCTGTAGAGCTGTTCTGTAGTAGGTCAGCTCCCAGCTCCTTTAGAACCCATGGGTGCATCCCATCAGGGCCCATGGATTTATGGATGTTTAGCCTGCCCAACTAACCTGTAACCCCCTATGACCAAGGGGAAATCTTCCTTTCTCCAACCTTCTTCTCTTACCTCTGAGATCTGGGACTCCTGAGGGCTGAGCTCAGCAGTAAAGACTGAGGCAAAGATGTTATTCAATACTTCTGCCTTCTTTATGTCCTCTTTCTCTGTCCTGGATAGCCATGTGCTTCTGCAGTGGCCCCACGTTTTTGCTAATCTTTCTTTTAGTGATGATGTACTTGTAGAAACCTTTATTGTTGTCCTTGATGTCCTTTGTCAGAGTCAATTCCAAGTGGGCCTTGACCTTCTCCATTGCATTTCTGCACACCATGATGATGTTCCTATAGTACTCCCATATGGCCTGTCCCTTTTTCCACATCTCATAAATTTCTTTTTTCTGTTTGATATTTGCTAGAGATCCATGCTCATCCCATCCCCTTTGCCTGATTTCATCATCGTGGGATATACTGGTTTGAACACGGAGGAAGTGGTGCTTAAATATTGACCAGGTCTCTTGAACTTCCTTCTCTTCTAGTGCCCTGTCCTGTGGGATTCCTCTAACAGTAGCAGGTCCCTGCTCTGCTACTTCTTCATTGAATGCTGAAAGGGACACAAACAAGGATTATAGTCCAGCTTTATATGCAGGTGACTCTGAGGCGAGTTATAAATATATATTTTTTGTTCATCCATTATATTCTTCCTACAATGCCACTTTTGCACTAAAACTGCTAGTTACTACCTCTGACTGCCAGTTTCCTTTTTGTCCACATACACCAAAGAGATATATCCAGAATTGCTGTCTGACTTGCAGGCTTTACAGCTGCTTGTTATGTTGTGGCAATAAAGAACATGAATAAGCGTGCTTTCCGTGTTCCATTCTCCATCTGTAATCATGGCTGCAGACAAATAAATCCATCTTTGCGGGTAGTATATAAGAAAAGTTCTTTCCACAGGATCATATACTGACTTTTTTTAGAAATACAGAGTTTTCTTCAGTTTGGAAAAACACCAAAGTTCTATGCAAAATTACTTAAAGAAAAAACATCTTAACATGTTTCCTGGGCTCATAACACAATCTTTGTTTTATTTTGTTTTACATAGTTGATAGATGGTGAAAGCAAGAGAAATGGAAGGTGACAAGAATGGGAACCAGTATGTAAGCCATTCAGGCTAATAGAAAGACTAGATTTAAAAAAAATATGCTGAACAAAGAGTAAAAATTGCAGTGAAATCTGTAAATGAGAAAGAAATACAAAGATCAAAGATTAAAGCAATATGAGCCTTCAAGTATAGAAACATGTAGAGCACATCATGCTTCAGTTGGAGATACTGGGAAGTGAATAAAGGAAAATATAGGAAAGTGAATATAAGAAATATAAGGAAAACTTGTCATGGAATGAGTAGAATAAAGCAGACTGAAACACTGTATTTTTAATTCCCTCCACCTGACAGTCCAAGCTCAACATAGGCAAAACATGATCAAATCCTCACTCTCAGTAGAGTATTCACACCATCCTGCAGAGAGACTTTGACAAATTAGAGGACAGGGAAATCACCAACGATACGAAGTTCAACAAGGGAAAATGCCAGATTCTGCACCTGGGATGAAGCAACTCTGGATGTCCTGACATCCTCAGAGGAATGAGATGCTGGAATGAAGTGCTGCTGAAAGGGACCTGGGAGTCCTGGTCCAAGGACAGTTGAATTTGAGTCATCAGTATCCTGGCATCCACGAGGGCCAGCCGTGTCCTGAGGGGCATCAGGCACAGCATCACCAGCCAGGATGGGGAGGGGATTGTCCCACTCTGCTCTGCACTGAGGTGACCTCACCTCAAGCATTGTGTGGAGTTTTCGGTGTCACAACATAAGAAAGACATTAAACTATTAGACAGCATCTGAAGGAGGGCACCAAACATGGTGAGGGGCCTTGAGGAAAAGCTGTATGACAAGCAGCTGAGGTCATTTGGTCTATTCAGCCTGGAAAAGAGGAGACTGAGGGGAGACCCATTGCAATCTCCAGCTTCCTCATGAGGGGAAGAGGGGGGGCAGACACTGATCTCTTCTCTGTGGTGATCAGTGACAGGACTGAGGGAATGGCCCAAAGTTGTGTCAGGGGATGTTGAGACAAGATATTAGAAGAAAAAGGCTCTTCATCCAGGGAGTAGTTGGCCACTGGAACAGGCTCCCCAGGGCAGTGGTCACAGCACCAAGGCTGAAAGAGCTCAAGAAGAATTTGAACAATGCTCTCAGGCATATGGTGTGACTCTTGGGCATGTTGCTGAGCAGGGCCAGGAGTTGGGCTTGGATGATTCTCGAGGGTCCCTTCCAACTCAGCTTATTCTGTGATTCTGTGATGGTTCTGTGACTCAGAACTACATGGTCTAATTTCATATTCTTTGATGTGAAGAACTGTCAGATTACTTTATAGGTTGTCTGGTTTGCCCTCTTGATAATTCCTCAGGCTAAACATCTATGTTTTCTCGTAATATTCAATATCAGAGCAGCTGACTCAGAACATCCATAGAGACATCTCACTGTTCTCCCAAAAGAAGCATAGAACCATGAAATTCTCCTTTACCATATATGTGCACAAAAATGATGACACATTTGCGGACACAAAAAACAGAGCTTCTCCTGTTCATTATAATAATCAAAGTGAGTGCTTGTGCCTCCCTTTTTCTTTGGAATATTCACTATTATCTTTTCCACTTTTGAGCAAAAAGTTTTCTATTTGTTTTCTGGTCATACATGCATTGGAACAATACAAGGAAATTTCTTATCAATTCCCAGTTGAGCTAGAGAGAATGACTGATATTTATCCACAAATGGCAACTCCAGACGACTTTTTCTGTACTATCTCATCAGTGACGCATATAATGACAAAATCAGTGCTCTTTCTCCTTGCTTTAAGATAAGAATCACATTTAATCATGGGGTATGGCATTGACCTAAGACTTTATTGCATGGCTAATTTAGGTATTTTCCAGAATATGTACTCCAGTAGCTGAAATTATTTGTCAGTAAATATTATTGCTTTGGACCTGATCTTCTAGAATTAATTCTATTTGAAGAGTGAAAATTTGTTCAAATTAATTCAGTCTGGCTTTTCTGTTCTTTTGTTCTTTACCTTTCTTATCAGTGTTTTGTCATCGGAAAGTTTATTATTGTGTTTTCTTCCTTGACAAGAGTGAAAATGTATTTACTGCTCTGGAACCCAGGGAAGCACCCACTGATGAAGATTTTGCATGGGTGACTGTTCTGGAGATAGCAGTCAGTTCTCAAAACTTTTGCACATAATGAATACTGTATTTTTTACTTTAAAAGAGTTTTTTAAATAAGTAAAATGTCCTCCACTAAGTTTTATCAATGCCTTAAAAGGCCTTATTTTATCTTTGTTTATGTGAGCTGCTTTTAATGTTTCAGAAAAAGGCAATATTATAGGAATCCCTCCAAAAATGAAATTATTAGAGATGAGACAGAAGTGGAAAAGTGAATCCAAACAACAGGTAGCAGTAAAAATAGTCTGGATCTAAAATAGATATATATTCTTGAAGGCTGAATTGATAACTTTTACAGTCATCTAGACAGGAAAGGGTAAAATAATATCCAGGAAGAAGACAAGGACACAGGGTCAATATATAATGGTATATTTCAGGCAACTTACAGAATAGCCAGAAAAAAGATGAAGGTTCTTTCTTAGCACATGGTGGTTATCCTCTGAAAAATGTGTTCAAGTTTTCTCCTACAGAAACGAAGGTGCAGAAAGAGTCTGCAAGGACCTGTGTCTTTCCCTGTTGTGGAGCCAGTATATCTATGGGACAAATACTGAAGAACTAAAAAGCAGCCCTAATTCTGGAGGTAAGATGTCTATTTCTACAAGCTAGAGAAAGAGCAGACAAGTGCACATGGGAAAGCAAGAACAAGTGAAATCATAGAAGGCAAAGAAATCATGTTTATCCAAATGCTTTTAACAAAGCAGGTGTCTCCAAACACTAATATTTTAATTGTCACTGATTTTTAATAGAATGTATTGCAATATTTTCCAGGAGACTTCAGCTTTGATTGTAGAAAAAGCTGAAATGCAACCCAGAGAAATCTGAAGAGAGATAAAAAGACAACAGAGGCCAATTTAGATTGGAACATAAAAAGTAATATCAAGCTGCAGACTCTTAAAAATTTAAACAACATACTAGTGAGAAAGATTAGTACAGAAATAAAATTTAAAAATATTAAAGCTAGCTCCAAATCACAAAGAATAATGAATGCATCATTTCAAGACATTGTATGCCAAGTAATTATGGGTTTTTCAAATATATACACAGTAAACTGCATATGTGATATTTTCCCTGTTTTAAATGTCAAGAAAATGTATAGACAAGTATTGACAAATATGTCAACTAAATACATATATTTTACAGAGTAAGGAAGTAGCAAATCTCTCTGCTATGATGTTCTTCTCTCATGATGTGGGTGTCCAATTAAGATGATATTTCTTAGGGCTGCCAAAGAAAATATTTGAACACTCCTTTGTGTGCATATTGGCATTCATGTCCTGGGACAACCAAAGATCAGGAGTATGTAGAAGATGACACGGAATTCATTGTTTCCTACCCTTTCTCTAGTCTCAGGTGATAGTTCTTGGAGAAACATTTTCAGATCACCCTGATTCACTGCTGAGAAATGCAATCCAGTTTTTAAAGGTGAAATAGAACATGTTCATAATAAGTTTGTGGATGATAATTAAAGGAACATTAAAAATGTCAATGAAAGAGCAATACAATTAAAGAAATGCAAAAGATCAGAAATTAAAGCAACATAATCTTTTTCTGGAAAAGAAGACTTGGGGACATAATTATTAATTATGGGGCATAATTAATTCTAAACCACTGATATTCAGTACAAAAATAGGAATGAAAAAATTAGATTGAAGAAACATGAAAAAAATCTTCAACGTCTGTACAAGTGCACATTTGTAGCAGAAAAAGGACATAATGCTTTTTCATCTTCCACAAAGGTATAGAATCAGAGAATCACAAAATGGCTGGGGCTGGGAGGGATCTCTGGAGGTCAGCCCCTTTCTCAAGCAAACCCAGCTCTCTCAGCCTTTCTTCATACAAGAGAAGTTCTAGCCCCTTAGTCATCCTGGTGGCTATTCTAACACAGAATTGAGTTTCTAACATAGAACTGAGTTTCTAACATAGAACTGAAATGATTTCCTCCAGCTGAATTCTTCTATTTGCCAGCTCATTCAGAATGATACTGACAATTTAGACAGAGTTCAGAGTACAAGAAAATAATCGCTGTCAGTGGAGTAGAAACAATGACTTCTGAGGAGTTAACTTTGAGAAAAGAGTAAGACTTCTTAGCATCTACAAATATTCAGAAGACAAAATTCAAGGAAGACAATGGAATGATTCAGGGTGCTAAATGAAGGTTAATATAAAATAACAGAGTGAAAAAAGGGCAGAAAAAAATAGAATGAGCAGTACAAAAGTTCCTGATAGAGAGAAATCAATCTCTGGGCTGAGTTTCTAAGGCAGTCACAGAAACGGATTTGTTCAGAACTATTATTACTGCTCTGAACAAAATGTATCAGACCTTTCAGGCATCAGTGGTACAATAGCAGTGCAATGCATTAGGTGACTTAGTGACTCTTTTATCTTTTTCTCTAACTGTTGTTTTATTACCTTGCTCTATGTTTACAGTAACATGTTTTCCAAAGTAAAATACTCTTCAGTATTAGATATTATTCATTATGGATAAAGATAGAACAGAATGATAAAATAATAATTCAGATCTATGCATTCTATTATAATTTAAACATAAAGTCGCCTTGTAAAAGCTAATAGTTACCAGAAGTGGCCAATGCATTGTCATAAAAAGATCAGGAGAATTTTGCTGTAAGGAAATATAGCATTAAAAAACCCCCACCAAATTATTTCATCTTCAATAAAATTCACTGTATCTAGTTTCCTACAAATTCCTGCTATTTGTTCTCTAGATATATACTAATATCTTCAGGCTTCTCTGTTTGCAACAGTCCATTGTCAATGTCCATAACTGTTTTCTTGTCAGTTTTAATCTTGTCTCCTTCCAGCCTGTTCCTCTGGTGTGCCTTTGTGGCATCTGGTCCAGCTGATACATGATCTTACATGTTAAGAAGAAGCTCTTCAGAGGGTTCTGAGACACTGAAAGAGGGCATCCAGGAGCTGGAAGTGCTCAAGGTTGGGTTGCATGGGGCCCCGAGCCACCTGATCTAGCAGGTGACATCCCTGCCCATCACAGAGGGGTTGGAACTGATTTTTAAGGACCCTTCCAAGTCAAACCATTCTATGATTCTATCATCATCTTCCTTGGGTTCTTATCTTTTCTTCCAGTCTTTCCTTCATGTCCTGTACAATAATAAACCACCCTCATACCTAATGCTTCACCTCCCAGTATCTCACAACCTAACTAGAGATTTCTTGAATGGACAAAAAGCACTGTAGAAAGTGCAGATATTTTGCAGCTTTGCAAAGGTTGGGTAGCTGGAGCAAAGGGGTTTGTCTTGTTTGCTTGCATGCTACCCATGAAAGGCAGCAGAGATTATCACATGGAAACTTATGCTTCTTAAGAGCCATGTTTCCTCATTGCTTTTTTGCCTTTGGCAAATCCTGTGTGTTTAGTGACTTATCTCTGGTATTATCTGTAGGAATATGAGTTTTTTCCATTAGGACTAAAGATAACTGTTTGGCTCACTAAAATCTTTTTCTCACCTTTGAACTGTGTTTTTGCCACACTGCAGGCAAGGTCACATAAGGAATACTACGGGCATGCTCC
>WAAE01016117.1:24269-35501 GCA_013400495.1 Nicator chloris
TCCCTCCCTCCCTTCCCTCCCTCTCTCCCTCCCTCCCCAGACCTATATATATCTAGTATCAGTGTATCAGTCAAGGATGCTTCCCCACCCAGATTTTTTTTTAAAAAAGACACCTATAATTCCTGAAGATAACATTTTATTTTCTATTTTTGCAAAACAGTTTCTTTCTGTTTATTGACAGGTATGATAATTTCATATAAATTCATAGGAGGTGATAAACCCTTCATTGTATTTCTGTAATTATTTAAAAGTTGCTTTACTCACTTTCAGGCTAGGGAGAGACCCCTTACAAAACTAATGCTGAAATTAAAGCAAAGGGTTTTTTGGAACTTGAATCCATTTAACGGTATATACAGCTATAGGATTTTTGGTGCTATCTGTGTTACTGGGAATTACACTTTTAACTGATAAAGCTTCCTATCAGAGAGAAGGTTCTAAAGAAAGTGTAGTGAAAAAGCATACTTTGTGTTAAAGTAGTTAATACTGACTAAGTAAAAAGATAAAGTGGATCTCTGTCAAGCACCTTGAGCTAGAAGTGATTAAAGAACATGAGACCCCTCTCCCCAGTGGTGAAGGCTGGACTGTGTTGATTCATTTTCTGAGTGAAAAATGAGGGTACTATATAGAAACAGAATTTAATTTTTTGTGAGCTAGACTAGACTAAAGTACTTCATAAAAAGGAGAGATTCTCCATGAGAGAAGGAAATTGATTGCTTTCCAGATATAGAAAATCAGCAGTGGTAGTGAGAACATTATAGGAATCTCAACTCAGACTCCTAAGAGTTTACTAATTCTTCATGAAGCTGTGATGAGGGTGGCTGGATGGCTATATAACAGCCACTGAAACTTTTAAAATTGGGATTTTGAAGCCCAGACACTGATATTGGATCAATAGTTCCGACAGGTCTTTGACTAAACTGATGCACATTACTTAATTGATTCCCTATTTAGGTGAGCACTTAGGTTGAAAATTTCTCATATTTTTGTATGCTGAAACCATGTTCAGAATTATTAACCATATTCAAATTAAAATGTCTGTAGTCCTTCATAAGCATTTCCCATGTTTAATCATATATGTTTTGCTAGAAGAGTAGCTTTTTTCCTACAAGCCAGACCAGTAACAAATAAAAGGAAGCTGAATTTATACATATATAAAAATAGAACCTTTTGTGATGTAACTGGTGTTCTTTAACTGTAATTGTAAATTACAATTTACAGGTGCTGGGCACCCTGAGGCAAGGACAAGAAAGAAATTTCTTTGGCTGATACTTTAGGTGATAGTCTCTAAGAGGCCAACTAAATTTTACATCATTTGTGAAGTCTTGATATCAGCTTGAATTAAGAAAAGGACTTATCTGCAGACTTGTAAAGTCCTTTCTTATAAGGAGATAAATTATGCTTTTTTGTGCATATATGTTCTAAGTATCTGTTTGAAAGAAAAAAACAAAACCCACCTATCAGTGTTTGGTGAATAACTGCTCCTTTTTCAGGAGTGATATATATAACTAACCATTATGATCAGATCAGCTACTGGTGTTTTGGATTTTTTTAAGACCAATCTCCATTGATTCTCAAAAATTGTAGGGATTTGTAGTAGATCTTAACTTAATTTTATAGTTGTAAAATGGTAAAATTTAATATCCACATATTTATATTGAAATTTGATATTTTTTATCCGCATTTTTATAGGAGTTCAGAGCATTGGGCCACTTGCTATGTTATTCAGGAGTGGCAAATACCACTGAAGATTTTTTTATTTTTGGCCTAAAAACAAAAAGAAAAGAATACCCTAAACAAACTCAAATCCATAAGCTTTGTTTCTGTTATTCTCTTGTCCACAATATGAGCAACATATTGAAAGGCAGGAATGCACTTCAAGATATTATCTAACCCAAGTCCAGGCATTAATTCTGGATCCCTACAGTCACTGTCAGAGACATTTGACTTATCTGTGCCTTAAAAATGTCTTGTAAAGAAGATTGAGATTGGCTCTACCAGTAGTACTTCAGTACCCTTTCCATCATATAGTTTTTTCCTGTAGTTTTCCATAATCCTTCACTACTATCTGTCATTGGAGCACAGGTGTTGTCAGCCTGTGCTTGGAAAAAGTATGTCTTGACTCCTCATGCTCTAATATCTCTTTGAAAACAGTATGAGCATGGGAATGAGATTTTCAGCCAGAATAATAGAGTTCATATCCAGATAGCCTCATGAGGGATTCACCTGTCTAAGCATATCTGTCTGGTATCATTATTGATGCCCTAATAGTTCTGAGGCACCTGCAGACATTTGAAAAATAAAATACAGAACTTGGGGAAGACCTGTGGCTTTCTTGGTGGCAGCTGGAGACCAGACAGGATGCAATATGATACACAAAAAGTGTAAGAAATCAATTTTTTGAGAACTGAGTGTTGCCTAAAATATCTAAAATATATCTCCCTATGATGCTGGGAATCCAGCTTAATGGACCTTAGACATGTGTCTGTCATGAGGCTGGACTACACTGGATGCATTGTGATCTCCATTAAAGTGCACATCTGGATGCTGAGGTCACATGTTGGTAGAACTATTGAATTCTGTGCAGTTGTACTGAATTGAACTGGAAAGCCAATGTTCAGAACCTTTCTGTACCTAAGAAAGATAGTGAACACAGATGTAGGCTTTCTGGGAAAAAGGACATAAATACTACCAATAGAAATCACAGCTATTCCAATCTGAAAACAACAAAGTGCTTGTTTTTTATGAGTCATCTGACATAAGAGATGTGATTTTATATGATTGGTACAAATCACCTGAAATAGAAATATTGCAGGTGAAAATAATATCCCTAAGGCCCAGTCTGTAGGTTGTACTGAACAGTTGGTGCTAAAAGAAAAAAATTGAATTAAGGAAAATAACAAGTTATTTTGTCCTGACTATGATAACTGTTACATGACTGTTCATAATAATATTCCAACAATCCTCTCCACCTCTCCTGAGCACATGTAATTGTAATTTCCAGGTAGAAGCAATATCTAATATAATAAGCAGGTGCTTATTTTGTGTTTTCTACAGTAAGAGAGTCTTGTTGTCATAGGAGAAAAAAAATCTGGAGAAAACAAAACGAAAGACTGAAAAAAAAAACAAACCAAACCAACCAACAAACAAAAACAAGACAAGACAAGACAAAACAAAACAAAACAAAACAAAAACAAACACCCAGCAAAAATTCTACTGAAGCTTTTTAAAAACAGCCTGGAAAGAATAATAAAGAAAAACCTCATAATTTTGTGAAGAATTTGCAGTTTAATAGAATCAGTTGCCCTTAAATTACATGTAGGTGCGTATAGAACTGCTCTAAATAAAACATAATAATTTAAGATGTAACTTATGCAGGACTGTTTGTGCTTGACTGATAAGAGAATTACAGGATTGATAAAAATTACAGGACTCATGCTCTTTCAGTGAAACATCTTACTGAACAAAAAAGGCTTTATGGTTAAAAGAGTCCTAAAGAGAGCAATTATTAAGCCTAGTAAAAGCAGTCTTGCTCCACTACTTAATATGAAAACTAATAACCCCTCCTACCTCACTTTATCTGAGGTGTGAAATATTCCTGTAGACTTAACTCCAGACATACACAACCATCACCTGCCCTGAACGAGTGGCTAGAGATGGGAGGAAACTGAGGTCTGTGTGTTAGCAACTAATCATTGTTAGTGATTAGACCTCAAACAAATAATTGTTAGGTCACTGTGCTTAGCAACTAATAATTACTAGTCTTCACACTTATAAATCAATTCAAAATCTATGACTGTGAGATACAGAAATAATAAAAAAAAAAGTCAGGAGGTTTTTAGCACTAGAAGTTCTTACTGTAATAATTCTCAATAAGTTTGACATTATATGCATGACTATATAGGAAATTCTCTTTGATGTCTGATACAGGTTAATCTTGGATACCTTCAATATGTGCTTTTCATATTTAAAGGCATCTCAAAGCTAGATAAATTCACAGAATTTGGTTCAATAATTTTAGACAATTTTCATAATTGCTTTAAAATTTTTAAAAGTATTGTTTGTTATAAATTTTCCAAAAACATTACTTGATTGAATACTAAGAATTTTGAAGTTACATTTATAGGTATCTGAGAAGAAAAATCATAAGAAATATCAGTTTTACATAATGTCAATGACAATTTCTGTACTCCTATATTCTTATTGATGTGCTAAATATACCCTTTACAAGGTTCCTTATAACTTTATATTTTTCTTTTTTGTTTTTTTTTCTAATTATGTTCCATTTTTCTCTTTATAATTCATTGAGACTAGCTGTAATTCTAGTACAGGACTTGGGGTAGTTTCTATGTGGCAGTTTGACATCATTGCCAAACATTTTTCCATCTGAGATCATGACCAAAACAGAAACAAAGGCACAACAATTCAACTATGACTTACAAAGATAGATTTATTCACACACACACTTAGAAGAACAAGAAAAGAAAAAAAACCCCATGAAAATGTCACAAAGCACTTTTCCCTCCCCCCCTTCACAACATTCCAAATACAATCCAAACACCCACGTCCAGTGGTCCACCCCCCTGCAGCCTGCCCAAATGCCGCATGGGTTTTCTCTCAGTCTTTGGGAATATTTCAAAATGCTCATCCAGCCTTCAGTGAAATTTTACTCAGTCCACACTGTTGTTAGATAAAGCAAACCCAAACCACCAAGGAAGAAAAAAAGGTCCACTTTCCCATAAAGTCTTCATTCTTTGTCTCATCTTCTTCATCTCAGCAATCTCATTGGAGCAGGAGAAAAGGGTCTACAACTTATTTTCAGTTCACAGCTTCCCATGATGTCACATGCTGTGGGGGGTGAGGACAGGGGCTCCCAGCCTCCCCTCACCCATGCTCACAGTCACCCCATAGCCCTGGAGGGGGTGGCCTTTGCTCCATGCTGCCCATCTTCCCTTCTCGGCCCCCCCGGAGCGATGGCGGGGAGGGAGCGCTGTCTTGCTGCTGCCATGCCGCGGCCCCCGCAGCTGCCATTCCTGGCCAGGCCCACGCGGCTGGCGCCCCCTGCGGTGGCCTCACCGCTGCTGGTCGCTGCTGCCACCCGACCACAGCTCGGCTCTGCCACCGCTGCCGCCCATCCCGCCACCCCGCGGGACTGGTGGCTTCACCGCTGCCGCAGCTGCCCGCACCCCCGTGGGCTCAGCACCGCCGCGCTGCCGCTGCTGCTGCCGCCGCCGGCGCACGGCCTGTCCCGGCCTGCTGCGGGCCCGAGCCCTGCTGCCGCCAAACGGAGAGGCCCCGCATCCTCCACGGTGCTCAGCCCGGCCTCCACCGCCGGCGGTCGGCCCAGCCCACTGCCTCTGTGGGGCCTGACCTGGCCCCGCCGGCTCTGGGCCGCACGGAGCGGCACGGGTCCCACCGCGGGTCCGAGCCGCTCCAACCCCTTTCCCTTTTCCCCCCTCCCAGCCCTGCTAAACAGCGGGCTGTGGGGGGGAGGAGAAGGGGCCCCTCCTTCTGCTGGGCCCCCCGGGCCACCCACGGCCTCGGCCGCAGGATGGCTCAGGTGTTACCTGCTGCCCAGCAGAAAGGCCAAAAGGGCAGAACTTCCTGCTATATTTTTTTTAAGACATAGCCAGTGGGGGGTGTTCACCAGTCATAATATCTGGGGCTCAAACCACCATGTTCTGTTAAGTTCCTAATCTTTGACATAAAGAACATTAAAAAATCTTAGTTACCAAATTTAAAGACTGTTTCTTGGTAGCTTTTTAAAGAATTTTATAATAAATTGGCTGAGCAGGACCAGAGGTAGACAGGCCTGGCATTTTTGGGGATCTCACATTGTCATAATATTTCCTATCATATGGAATGGGTGTCTGTCATCCCTCAGGAAAGAACTATCACTAGAAAGGGAACTTTATAGCACTTCACAGTAATTTCCTCTCTAGGTCAGTAGCTGTGCCTCTGCTATATATATATATTACTCCACATTCATCTGGCATGCAAATCATGCACATGTATAAATATGCAAAATAGTTTAATAATGTAAAAGTGTTAGATTGCCTCTTAATGTTTGCTGACTTGCATTTTTAATGCATAGAACTTATATCAGTTTTGACGTCAGCCACCTATTCTTGCATTTAACCATATGGAAGCCTTACAAGGAGCAGCTGAGGCTACTTGGATCCTTCATCCTGGAGAAAAGGACTCTGAGGGGAGACCTCATTGCAGCCTACAACCTCTTTGTCAGGGGACGAGGAGGGGCAGCACTGATTTCTTCTCTGTGATGACCAGTGACAGGACTGAGGGAAGGGCCTGAAGCTGTGTCAGGGGAGGTTTAGTTTGGATATTAGAAAAAGGTTCTTCACCCAGAGGGTGGTTGGGCACTAGAATAGGTGCACTTCCCAGGGAAGTGGTCAAAACACCAGCCTGACAGAGTTCAAGGAGAATTTGGACAATGCTCTCAGGCACATGGTGTGACTCTTTGGGAGTTGGACTTGATAATCCTTGTGAGCCGCTTCCAAATCAGAATATTCTGTGGCTCTACAATTTATGTATGTATGACTTAACCATCATATGAAGTACCTGCATAATATAGTGCCAGGTAGTAGCAAATGGGGAGGGAATTAAAACTTCCCAAAGATAGAAAATACCTTTTGAAGCAGCAAAAATTTTCAGACCGGTAAAAGTATTTTAAGTTACAAGTTTCAGAGGCATGATTTGTAAAATTCAGTGATGCAAATAATTTCTGACACTAGCTTAAATAAATTTATCTAGTGTCCAAATTATAGCAATTTAAATGAAAGGGTTTTCTTTTTAAAATTTTTCATTTCAGTGGGATCAAGCATGTCTTTGAGAACATGAGAAAATTTTGAAAAAGTATTTCCCAGTTTTATAAGAAATCATCTTGGACTTGGGGTGCTGATACAAACCCAGACTGCTCTTTACTTAAATGAATTACAAAACAAGTATGTCAGATAGCTCCAGATTATGTGTCAATGAAAGTAGGGTGAAAAGAACCTATGGGGAGAGGTAAATGTGCACAAAAATCCTTCTAGCTAGAGCAACATTTAGCACAGAAGGATTAGAACAAAGAGCTGAAAGCAGAGATAGTGTAGTGAAGGAAAGGATGCTCCTTCCTTTTTACCCCACATACTAGGTTAAATGGCGAGTGTTATGCTACTCCTCACTATGACTGGAACATTTTTATATGGTACTAATTAATTTAGCAAGTGTTTCTGCTTGACCTCTAAAGTCATGGGGGTCTGGAGAAAATGATAAGACAAAAGCTGCCCACTAAAATGTGCACAGGATGATAGCAGAATGAAAAGGGCAGGGATTCTTTCTAAAGGAAAGACGATCCTTTCACTTATTCTCAGTCTAAACTTCTTACAGGCTTTGCACAGAAGAGATTGTCTTGGCAATTGGCTTCATCAAGAGGCTTTATTAAGTTCCTGCAGATTAGGGAAACTGTTTAATTCAAAAGTCATTCACAATTCCTATCTTTGTGAGATAACTCTTTTGTCCAGTCTTCCTTATTTGAACATATACTCGTGGGAAATATCTTTTTCTCTATAACATCATTGTAGTTTAAATGTTCATATATTCATAGATATTCATCATGCTAGCAATTTAGATTCATATTTTGCATTTCTCCTTTTGGGAATATTTAAAGTTTATTATGCTTCATGGATCACAGTCATAACGATGCTTGATAAAAAGTACTGGAAGAGAAATCTGAAGATTTAGTTTTAAGTAAAGTTTTAAGACCTGAAAAAAACTTCATCAGAACCATGATGTGAGGACTGAAGATAAATTTTTACAAGAGATGTAGCAGACATGAATCTGTCCCTTTGAAGCAGAAAAGCATACAAATATTAAGCCCTCAAAATATAGTTTTAGATAAAAAAAACTTTTAACACTTACTTACCATATATATATTTATAATCTCTCTTTATTTGGGGCGTAACTGGTGTATTCCACTAGTTATATTTTTTTTTCTAACTTGTATTTTAAAAATTATTTTGAGTCATGGATTTTGAACTAGGGCTTTCAAGGAAACAATGCCGTTACCTTTGCAATTTTCAGCATCTCTATGACATTTGATTTATCCATTGAGTCTATTTATTGATTATATATATAAATATATAAATACACACACACACACACACACACACATAATTTCCTACCTAAAATATCTGAGATGGGAAGACCTTTTTTAATAAAGATATATTCTTCTGGGAAATGATTAAGGTGAGAAGTGACCTCCACAGAAATTAATACTGTCTCTGTGTGCTTAGCAGCAGATATTTTTTGATCTGTACCCATTGATTATTTCTTTAATTGATGTTTTTCATTTAGCTAATACCTATACTAAGTCTTTTGTAGGAAAGTTCACTGTTGGGAATCAGGTAGTTTTCTGACCCTAATCAACATATAATTCAGGCAGGCTGCCTTTACACCATAGTATCAACCTTCACTATAACCTGCAAGTGACTTTGTTCATGTTGCATCTGTTATGTGGTTGGAACTTCTCTATATCAAATGACACTGAATAGAAAATACTTTTTTATTTTGAGGACTGATAGCTAAGCAGAGCTACCACAATCCAAAGTTGTCCTATGGAGCCTAAGGATTAATTTAGAAAGAATATTATCAGTCTGATAATTGGATTAATTTTGTAATTTGATATAATCCTTTTTCTAAAAAAAGATTGTGTAATTCTCCTGGTAAGAATTGACAGACAGCAACAAAAGCTGAAATTATATTTAAGGGCTTGCTTCTAAAGCACCAGTTCATGCAGGCCTGGGATAATTGTATTAAGCTTTTGGGACTCAAATATCTAAGTCTTCCATGTGCAGGCATGAATTATAGTTTAAAAAATAATGTTTTTATTCAAGGGATACTAAAAAAAGGGGTACAAATAAATAAGAGGGGTAATAATAATAATTAATTCTTAGTATATAATCATAATTGTTTTATAGTCTTTCCTCTAGCAATTGACCATCTAGTTGATTTGCTCTTCCTGCAGTAACCTTTGTTTACATTTAAATGTTTTGAAAAATTTTTATTGTGACTTGTTTTTGCCAGTTGTACACATGTGCATTGTTTCTTCTATCACAAGGTCCTCCTTCCACTGGCAACTATCACTGCCCACCTGTTACAGTACTCCTGTCTTCTAGCCATGACTTTTACAATTCTTCACTCTTTCAGCCTCTCTGAAAAACTCCAAAATATGTGCTAAAATTTTATGTAGTTAAAAATAAAAATTATTATATTTTATTGAAAAGAATATGCACAGAATTGAAAAATACATTGGAAAATAAATGCCATCTCCCATGACACAAGATATATTCACAGCTTTTTCCATTTCCCCCTAGTTTGGAGGACCCTTACAGAAAAGCTGCTGAATTCTTTGCCTCTTGAAAATTTGTATGTCAATAAAATAAGCTATTTCTAAAGGTTGAACCTACCTTACCACACCTGGATAGAGTTAGGTGGCTTAGATTCCTGTGGACTGCTAACATACTCTTATGCTATAGCTTGATTTTTAACAGGAATATCTTTCAAACATAGTGACACAACACTATCAAAACCAAGCATGTCTAAAGCCTTTCCATTTGTTTTGTTTCCACAACTGCATCTGTCACTTAAGCTACTCCCCTTTTAGAGTTCTCTTCTCTGGATGTCTGGGATGGGAATATTTTCTTGCCATGTTGGAGGATGGGATGGTTTTGCTTAAAATTGAAACCTGAGACAGGGTTTATATGTGTTTAGTCCTTCTGGTCATTTGAAATAATACAATCTGTAAATTAGTATTCTTTGTGTTAATGCATTCTCTTTGCTAGGTGTAAAGAAAGGCTGACAGATGTGAAAGTCACGTTAATATTCCATGTGTGCATTAAGAAATATTTCACCCAGAGAGAGAAGTATCTCTGTCATCCCTTAACCTCTCAAGCAGCATTCACTCAGGACAACAAATTACTGAATATAATAGTTAAATTGTAGATATAAGGTTGAAAATTTATAGACTTAAGATTTCTCTGTGAGAAAAATCAGTAGTCTCCTTTTAAATGGATATAATATTGCTCTAAAAGAAGGTGGGTTTTGTTCACCTGAGTCCATTTTGTTCATTTGCAAGTCATGTAATTAATTATTTGCCAAGCTGAAATATTATCTTTATAATGACTGTCCATCAGCCTGGCTCTTCCCAGTAGGATCCAAGGACAACTTGAAATATGTTGTCCTTGGAAATCACACTTCTACAAACTGCTTTAAAGAAATTATGTGACATTACAATGGAGAAGGCAATAAAAAAAAAAAGATTAATTTCTGCAAAACATTCACTTGTCTTTGATTATGTGCATATTTTAAGAGATTTAATTCTTTTCTCATAATAAAATATATAGCCCTGACTTGCTATTTTATGATTTTATGCAAGTGTACTTTGCTAAATTCAGCTCAGAACTTGTGTGAAGTTGGAGTAACTAAACAAAGGTTTGTAGCATTTTTAATTTCTGATCCACCAAGTTGCTTTCCATCCTTCAGCCAAATTTAGATGGTTTGTCAGCTGAATCTGCATTTTTGCTTGCAGTGGCAGATGAGAGCAATTACTGCCTCTCACGTGTGACAGACATCAGCTCTCAATCCCCTGGCGTGCTTATTGTATACTGAATACAGAGGAAGCAAAGCAAATGAAAAGAACATTGCTAAGGCTCTTGCCTTGAACATTTCTAGCTAGAAGGTCAGTTCTTGCCTGATATGTAACATCAAACATATGGCCCAGACATTTCCCTGCAGATTTTCTTGACACTGTTGGAATTATATGGCGGATAGTTTCTTTTATACAGAGCCAGGACATCTGTTACGCTGCTCCACATTTGTGTACTCCTAACCCAACAAATCAGGAGGGACCACTGTGATTAGGTTACTGGACAACCCAAAATTAAATTGGTTTAATTAATTAATTAATTTGAACAGTGGTATATGAATAAAGACAAGAATCTTTTCATCCCTACGTTTTTTCTTCTGGGACACCTATGCTGCATTGAGGTGGTTTTGCATAACGTGTGGCTACATGTAGGAAGGAGTCTGGAAAGAAACATCATGCCTGATTAAAGCATTATATATTTTTTCTATTCTTTCAGTAGGTATAGCAGAGTTCTTCCTACATTGCCAGTTCTTCTTATTTTGTTTTTAAATATTTTGCTTTTAAATCTAAAAGAAGGAAATAGTCTCCCT
>WAAE01016120.1:7871-54738 GCA_013400495.1 Nicator chloris
CCTTCCCTTCCCGAAGCCTTCCCTTCCCGAAGCCTTCCCGAAGCCTTCCCTTCCCGAAGCCTTCCCTTCCCGAAGCCTTCCCGAAGCCTTCCCTTCCCGAAGCCTTCCCTTCCCTTCCCGAAACCTTCCCTTCCCTTCCCTTCCGTCTTTCCTCTCCTTTTCTGAGTGTGTTTTGCCTACAGTCTCCTCCAGCAGTGATGTCACATGTTGCCTCTCTGAACTGCACCAGCCCAGGATGCACGGGGTGGCAGGAGGCAGAGCCTGTTCTGTGTTCTCTTTGCAGCCCAGAACTGCAGTCACTGGTGTTTGCTTTCCATGAGAAAACCCTCAGAGCAATGCCCATCAGGGTTTCCATGTACTCTGGTTTTCATTATTTACTGTGTACAGTGCTGTACAATGGTTTAGGGGGGATTTTATATTTAGCTCTAGGGAAGAGGAGCTCATGGCAATGAATCTTTACACAGAAAAGTTTGGTAAAGATAGCAAAAGTTTGCATATATTCAGAAAGGACTTGAATGGATTCATGGAAGATGAACCTCTAAGATCATCAAGTCCCACCACTTAACCTGACACTGTCAGGTCCACCACTAAACCATGTCCCTAAGCGCCAAATCTACACGTTTTTCTAACTCCTTCAGGGATGGTGATTCCACCATCTGTTCCAATGCTTGACCACCTTTTCATTGCAGAAAATTTTCCTAATATCCAATCTAAACCTCACTTGGTGCTATTATGTTCACAGACATTGTCACTAGGTCAGAGAGCCCCTGCACCAGAGGTTTCTGGAGACTAAATCTTGTTTTACCTTGACATCTTCCACAGGCATCTGCTCTAGGCTCCCATCAGGTATGAGGCTTGCTTAGATGTACCTCTGGATGAAGACCGTGTAAAGGGAATATGTGGGGTGGGTAATCTTCTGTAAGTGCTCAAAGGTTGCATTTACTGAGATGGATGTAGGAAGCACCTCCTAGGTAAGGTGGGATGGAAAAGCTTTGGCTGTGGTTTAATGTCACTGTGCTTAACTCCTCTTGTGCCTGGGTGCCTGCCAGACCCTCATTCTTCTGCTGCACCTGCAAGAAGTAATGCATGGCATTTCCTAGGTGGGCAACAGAGGACACTTTGACCATGTGCTAGTCAGAATACTCATCAGATCAGGGCTTCTGAGTTCACCATGCACCTACACTAAGTGCAGAGGGAAAAGATGTCACCCTCTCCTTCCTTGTTCCTCTTTTCCTGGACCATGTACAAAAACATAGATTTGTGTCCCTCAGCTGAAACAGGGCTGGGGAAACTATGAGATACACAGGAAAATTAAGTCAATTCTTCCAGTCTCAGCTATTTTGTGGTATTTAGCTGCAGACAAAAAATGTCAAAATCCAATTAATTTTCTACAATGAACAGATGTAAAATAGAATGCATTTCTTCTTGTTTTTTGGGGGGGGGTTTGCAAAACTAAATGCATGAGTTATGAAACAGAACTCAACACAGGCACGCAAGTACAAAACTGAGTATTTAAAAAATAAGACTTCATATTGTATGTCTCCTGCCTATGACAACAGATTCATTTTTGTATTTGCAGCTATTTCTGCCTCATAATATTCAATAAGGTCCTGTATTGTTGCAAGGTTAAATATTTTTCAAACTTTTCTACCATTCTGATTTAATTCTGATCAAATCACATTGGGAGTCCTCTAAAATGCCGAGAAATAAACAGAATTCAGCAGGCCAGAGTACAAAAGTTAAGAAGGTCCTAGCAATATAAAAGAATATTTTGTACAAAGCCTTTTAGCTATTACAATTTTAATAGCTTCTTTCTTATCCAGAAATTGCAATCAGAAGAAAAAGCTCACTCTATTTTCTAGTGAAATATTTGAAAGAATTCAGCTATGTAACTTTTCAGATTTTGGTTTATATTCTTTTCTTTCATCATTCTTTTAGATGCTCCAACTATTTTTCTGCACTTTCTTTCTGTCCTTTTAAATTAATAATTACAAGACATAGGCAGAAGTAACTCCTGCATTCTAATGGAAATGAATGATTGGTTAGTGCTTATCATTCTAAAACAGCACATTCAGTTTGTGTGTCCAGGTTTTGGTAGCAGGGGTCTGCATGGGGACTACAGGAGTGGCTTCTGTGAGAAGCTGCTGGAAGCTTTCCCCATGTCTGATGGAGGCAATGGCAGCTGGCTCCAAGATGGACCCACTGCTTGCCACAGCCCAGCCCATCAATGACAATGGTAGCACCTCTGGGATAATGTATGTGAGATGGGGACAAACCCCTGATATTCTTGTTGTGTATTAATCAGATCCCTTGTAGAACGTGCACATATTTTTTTGCTTGAGATTAACATTAGGCAAACTGTCATCGAATTCTACCACATGACCTGCAGCCAGAGAGAGAAGTGAGAATGTGTGAGAGGAATCACCCTGCAGACACCAAGGTCAGTGCAGAAGGAGGGGCAGGAGGTGCTTCAGGCACCCGAGCAGAGATTCCCTTGCAGCTCCTGGTGCAGACTGCGGTGAGGCATCTGTGCCCCTGCAGTGCTTGGAGGTGTATGGGACCTGTAGCCTGTGGGAGACCCCACACTGGAGTAGGTGGAAACCCAAAGGAGGTATTTTTCTGGAAACCAAAGACTCAGTTTAGGACCCACAATTAGTGAATCAAAGCAAAAGATATTTAGCTGAAATATTTATTTCAATTTAGTACTGGACATATTGGGCAAAGTGTTCCTTTGACTTGCATTTATAGTGTGCTCCAGCTATGTTATAAAGTGAAATCTCTATTGAATTGAATCAACTGGGATTAATCTGCTTCACAGAAGTAGTTGTAAAATAATTTTAACCTAAAAGGCCGTATGCTTCTGCTGACTTTGAAAAATGTATGTGACAAGCTTTTATTTGGTGAGTTTGTTGACAATTTTATGAAGGGTTACTTGGAGAAAGCCTTGGCTTAATTTATTTTCTGGGCTGTAATGAAACAAGGTTTAAAAGGATAGGAAAATTTCACAGTTGGTTTGGACACAAGCAAACATAATTTTATTGAATAGTTGATTGAAAAACCTCCAGCTTTTTCTATATTGCTACTTACAGAGTTACTGAAGACAGTAATTGTATGTAGGGATTCACTAATAGATGCAGTTAATGGCATCAACAGCAGGTATAGTCCAATTATTTACAAACTTGCTTTCTCAAATTACATCAGAAAATGAAGTGCTCAGGTTCCAGATTCAACATTTTTAGAAGCTACCAGGAGCAAGGAAAATTTACATGTGTGCATTTCTACCTTGAGCCAAATGTGCCTTTCCTGATTATAGTTAAGGGAAAAGACTCTTTGGAATATGGACTCTGCCTGCCTGGGATTTTCTAAGTCAAGGATATGAAGGAGGGATGTATGAGTCTGCTTTAGGCCTGCCTCAGGGTAGAGAGCCTTGCAATGCACTGAAGCATGTAATCTTAGATTAAGAAATGGGTAGTTTTTTGAGAGAAAACTTTCAAAACCCATTTTAAATGGCAGTAAATTATGTTCTTCTGTAGTTTATGGTATGATTATTCTGGAATCAGGTCCGCTGTATAAATATGTACTTATTCTTGTTGCTGGATAGGCAGATCTCAGCTGATCTATTTGGTCCATTTGTAAATTGTATAAGGCTTTTTTGAAGAGGCTGATCTTTAGAAAATGTTCAAGTTCCTTAGCTGTAAACACCAAAAATATTACAGAAGTTTTTGATGGCATCTTTATGAAATAGTGATCATTTGAGTCCTTTACAGGTGTGAGTATAGTGAGTTGATAAAATTTTTGAGGTAGAGGGATGTTTCCTTGTTTCTGTATTTGCATACCTATGCAAGGATTTTCTTCAGGGATACTGAAAGCATTTTAAGGTGTTTGCTTGTTAAATGGCCCTCTATACATGGTTCTTATAATATTAAAAAAAATTTTTTATTCCTGGTGAAGCATAAATAAATAACTTTAGTGGAGCTGTCGAAGTTTTAGAAATTTTTCTGGCCAACTATTTATTTAAAAATACTGGGCTTAGAAGCTTCTGGAAGCTTATTTGCTATATTATTTTCTATTAACTTGCTGATTTTCCATCGGTGTTCTTCAGTTGCTCTTCAGAAGCCCAGTGTAGCCTGAGGTCTGGGACCCCAGATGAGATCTAAAAATCCCCTTTGACATGTAGACTGGAACCCTACAGGTGTTTGAGAGGTGGCAAAAGCACAGCAGTAGTGACCAGGCCCTGCAGCACCTATTGTGCCCCAAAGAATCGGCTGTGGCTCAGGAGCAATCAGTTGAGAGCTGAGACCAAATAAAAGCCCTGCTCCTCATAGATTCCCTCTGCTTGGTACTAAGCACCATCTCTGTGTGTTCCTGTTCCCTGGCAGTCCTGGGCCCGGGGGCTCAGGGAGCCAGCACTCCTCCCTTGTCATTTTCTCTTGAGGCATTATCCTCCCCTGTCCACCAGTTTCATACCTACTGTAAATAACAGTTTTTGTATGTTCATTTATTTTGTTGAACAAAATCTGTCATCAAATCCCAGAACCCCCAGACAGAAGAACCATGTGAACAGAGAATCTTGTTAATATTGGAAAGACTTCCCAACTAACATTGATTTGTCAAAATACCAGTGATAGTTTGAAGATGCTTGTTCCTTGTGTGAGTCATTTGTAATTCAAACAAATAAAGCACCATCAATGGAAGAATTAATGAGACTTAAGACAGCAGGTCCCTGAAGAAAAAAGTTAAAAAATGGAATTTAATTTTTATTGCATTTAAAATTAATACACAAATACATGTAATTCATTTTTGTTTATAACAGCACATTTAATAAAATATCATCTCAATACAGTGTGTGTCATTAAACAAGAAAATGGTGAGGTTCATTTTTCACCTCACAATAGTCTGAGTATTATAATGTTACAGGAAAAAAAACCAAAAAAAGAAGAAATGCAATTTCATGTTCAGGAGCTCCAGCAGAGGAAGCCATTGATATATTAGTGCCAGTGTTATAGGACAGGAAAAGTTAATGGTAAAAGTAAAAATGCAAGGATTTTGTGAAGTGTTCCTACATATGTTAGCTATATAATTCTCTGTATGGTTCCACATGGGTGCCTACATAGATATTTTTATTAAATGATCAGAGTGGGAAAGATGTAGTCACTTGAAAATACATGTGCATGACTAAATATTTCATGACAGTATATTCTCTTTGGAGACACACACTGCCTCATACAGTGGACCAGATGTGCTGGCCGTGTTGCACTGATGATTGTTTTGTCTTATATTAATTGATCAAGCTATGGCCTTGTTGTTTGTTTACTATACACTTCTCTGAAAAGAAAGCTAATAACTCCCTTATGCTGTTTCCATTGCAATCATTGCGTGAAATATCAGGCTTTCTATCATGCTAATTTAGTTTCACAAAAATGCTGTTAGAAGCCCTGTTTTTATCCTCCTTGCACATCTTGGGGACTGAGACACACAGAGATGTCTACTAAAGACTAAGCCTTTTCTAAATGGTTTTTATTATATAACACAGATGGAAATGCTTGGTGCTTTAGAAAAAAAGAGCCCAGGGCAGCTTATCCCAAGGTATCCCAAAAATAAAAAACATGCAGTTTAGTTACAACTCAGGAAAATCTTAATGTTAGTTATGCATAATCAGATCGTCATTCAGAGGCAAGTACAGGAATAAATCAAGGGCAATCACTGAGCTGATCTGGGATCTTTGCTTTTCCTCACTCAGCATCTACAGTGCCCGAGTCAAGCTCTTAGAAATGGGAGGGCCCTTTCTGTGCCTTCCTGGCCCAGTCCTGGCACCTGCTCCCTCCTGTGCTTTTAAAGAGGGAGTCTCCTCTCTAGAGTATACCTAGACTGTCCAGGAGGAAGGCTTGTTGAACCTCAAGGGGAAAAGAATGAGGACTTGAGTATTTCACATTCTCTCGTGTGAGACCAACTGACAGTCACAGCTTGGAAACCCACCCCTGATTTGGGTACTTTAACTGTGCTTTGAACTGTGAGCAACTAGCTCATACTTTGTGTTCTGGATGGAACTGCTTTTTAGGGGATGAAACAAGGGATTGGAGAGCTCCATAAAGGCTGCTCCAGCCTGAGACACACCAAGTGCACAATTTCCACTAAGTGCATGATTAAATTTGATGATGTACCCAAAGGCAACATTTCATGTTTCATTAGAGCTTCTGTTTCAGCTTCGACTTGGTCACCCAAGAGATTGCCCTGTTTTGAATATCTGTTGGGTATGGCAGGTATAATGGTAACAGTTGTGATTCTCTACATGAGGCTGCTGTGGGTTTCTGTGCTTGGAAAAGCAGGTGATCACTGTGCCCACACAGAAAATCCAGAAGTATGGTGCATCAGACAATAGAGACTAGACTAGACAAATAGGAAGAGATTAGTAGGGTGAAATAAAACAAGTTCAAAGTTCTGGAAGAAATGAACAAAGTGAAATGAACAAAGTAAAATGAAGAAGAATAAGAAAGATTATAGTAAATATCCCAAACAATTTTCTGACATATTATGTATTTATTCATATTGGACCCTGTTTCATTGAAGACAATAATTGCCACAAAAATGCTGAATATCACAGGGTTTTCTGCAGAGGATGAGACGAGCACGAAGTCCTCTAAGACAAGTTTTGCAATGAGGCTAGGGCAGCATTGCAGTTTCCAAGCAAACACCAATAATGAGTACAGTCATAAAATGAGTTGGGACATGGTAGCTGTAGAAGAAAGAGGCTTAATTTAAATTTTCATCAATATAAGCTGTTCTTTGTAAGGAGAGACAGAATCTCTGCAAAACATACAGCTGTCGACAGGGATGTAGATAAGGAATGCAGAAGGCTTTTTAACTTAATCTACACAGATTATGTAATCTGCTCCAGCCTCATGATAGCAATGTGTAACACAGATGGACTGCAAATACACATGTGTTCAGTCGAGGAATGATGCTACTGACTGGTTGCTTTAATAACGTTCAAGAAAGTCCAGCTCATTGTATCTGGAACCTTCAAAAGGATCCACCTGTGCAGGTCCTTAATTCTGCTCATAGAAGTGAATTGATGCAGGGATGCAAATGTTTACCCCTTCCAATCTCAGTGATGGCTCAGGCCCTTTATTCTATCATCAGATCTACTCAAGTTACTGTAGTCACTAATAAGCGTCACTAAACATCTATGACAACACTCAGAACACCAGGGGACACACCCTCAGACAGTAGCTCTCCAGGTTCTTATGGTTGCAAGTTACTTAGGGCCTCACATCATTACTGCCTACAACAGAGGCACAGGTAGTTACCAGATCCGTGATCATGTGGGGACCTTGACA
This sequence comes from Nicator chloris, assembly GCA_013400495.1. Taxonomy (NCBI): domain Eukaryota; kingdom Metazoa; phylum Chordata; class Aves; order Passeriformes; family Pycnonotidae; genus Nicator; species Nicator chloris. Next base: position 15,209 of record WAAE01016120.1, read on the forward strand.
TTCCAATAGCTTTGTGAACAAGTTGCTGTGTGATTTGATTACTTTTCTATTGCAGCAGAATAGGGCAACCTAGGTGGTACTCAGTGAGGACAGGCAATATTTAACTCCTGGTTGCATCCCTTGTGATTTATTTCACTCAGCCTTGCAATTTCTAGGAAGAGCAGTGATAAACATACATGTAGACCTGAATTTGCTGCTTGATCAGCTGAATTGGCCCAGCTGAAAATGAGATACCAATTCCTTATGTAAGAATCTAAGCTGCTGTTTGTGAAAACAGTTTACCAGCTCCCCAGTAGCATATTTACACCAATAAGATGTTCAATGAGACAGCTTTAAGTAAAATACATGTTACATATCCAGCTTTTGCCCTACCTAAAATTGTACTGTGAACCATGTGGAGGTAACTTCTGAGGATATACTACACTGGATAGATCTCTTCTACTGTAGTGGTTTGGTAACATGCAGCATGGAAATACACAGGGCATGATTCTGAACTTGATTGGGTTTACAGCCATTTAAGTCCACAGTTATGAGTTTTACTGTCACAGTTTTCCTTACTGTGAATAATAAGAGAGGATCAATAATTATGGAAATAACAGGAAAGGAACAGGGATCCTAGCCTTTGCTTACTTAATCTTACAGTGAAAGGAGGTTAAAAATGCACTGTTTTTAAATCTTAAGAAGATGGAGAGGAAGAATCCAGTCCTGGGGTTCTTTTAATGCTACTGGCTAAGTTGCCAAAATTTACAAAAGATTACTGGACCTCCTGAAATTGTAGGATTTGATTACTAGTAATGTCTTCAAAACTTTTTTGTGCTCTAATAAAATTTAATTTTCTCTCCATCAATATCCATTGTGTTTGCTCATATGTTTTCTTGCTTCTTACTTTTACAAGCTCATCTTTATCAGATTCACGTGTTAAATAAGTCTCCTGAGTAATTCTGGTGATCTCACACTTCTATAAATTTTGCTATCAACAGTATTGGATTGTCCTATTCAATCCTATTTCACCATATATATGAAAAAGCTGCACTCACAAATTTGGTTGGTGCCTTAATGAGGCCCTATTTCTTGCTAAGCAGTTCCTGAATATACTGAATTAGTATTACAGAGCATTATTCTTTGCTTTCCCTTCCTTACAAGAGCAGCAGTAGTGCAATTTTATGAAGACCGATCCTCAGTAAACGGGGTAATTTCTAACTCCGTATAATAATGCTGAGTCTTATTTGCAATTAATTACTTTATGGTTTATTTATGCTTTCTTCTGTTTCCACTCAGAACACCAGCACACATAAGGCTGGAAGCAACACAAAAATAGTTGTTCCTAAAAGATATCTTTGATTCCTCCTGAGTAATGTTGGATGGTAGATCAGTTTTTAGGAAAAAAATTCCTCCAGAAGGAAGTCTTTATTTTATTTCTATCCATATCTTTTTATTCCCTAAGACTATATTACCAGTGAGTTTAAACTGAGTAAACTGTTCTGTAACACTCTTCAGCTCTTGAAAACAAATATTATTAAAATAGAAATAATTAAAATATTATGTATTGAGCTGATCCTGATTGCACAGTAGTGTCACATAATTGATTTCGAAGAAGAGACATTGATGTGTGATCAAGGAATTGATGCTACTGACTGGTGGCTTTAATAATGATTGATGTAAGGTTGGTGTGACTGGCAAGTTGGGATCCTGCTTTCCATTTGTTTGCTAATGCTATAGGCAGACACTAGCACAGAAGCAATTAATAATATTTTATGCATAAAGGAAAGAAATCTTAAAAAATATAAATGATTTTTCAATTGGAATCAAAAGTAAAAAGAAAAAAACTTGCTGTATACTACCTACAGATCTTGAACTCTAATAGCTAACAGAGAGTGCATGTAGAAATCTGATCTTAGATTTTGACATATTGGAATAACAATATAAAACTACACATTTTACATCATAATAAAAAAGATTTTTTTTTATTGCAACTTCTTAACATGACTCACTTTTTTTTTTTTTGTATTAATGCTAAATTGGAACTTTTTGCCCCAGGACTTCAAATTGCATGAGTAGATGGTCCTCACTAGATATGCATCTTTTTCTCATTGAAATAAAACTATGAGCTGGTGTCACCCACTACAAGCTATTTAAGGAGTTTCTCAGCATTTAAGGCCACTGGAATTCAAACAGGAAATGTTGGATGTTGTGGGAAAAGTCTCTTGTGTTATTGTTTGAGCAATACTGACATAATGTAAAAGTCCACTGCAGACAATTAGAACTAGAAATCAACCCTCAGTGTACATGTGCACCAGTGATAGAAATCTAGCTTCTCTTAAGATAACAAAGATCACACTGAAGATCATGAGGATGTCTGCTATCCCCTGCTATGATTTATGCACATTCCTCATAAGGTCGTTGTGTAGGACAATATTCTGATGAAGTCCTGAGTCACCCCAAGGAACATCTGGCCTTGCTTGCTGCTGCTTACCCTTCAATCCTTTGACAAAATGCCTGGGTCTGAAATGGCTGGACTGCTGTTCAGAGAGGAAGGAAAGATTCAAGGGGTCAGAGTCTGATACAACAAAGAGAGGAAGCTTCGCTCCCAGGTCTGGCAGATAGGAACTCCCCAGAGACAGATGGGATCCCGGTTTTCATCTTTTCTCTTAGTGCTGACTCTCCAAGGAAAATCTCAATAGATTTAGGAAAATGGATGGCTCCTAGGGAGTTTTCATCCCCATATAGTTCTGCATTTGGTGCCTACTTTATGGCTGTTTTCAGTTTCCAGGATTTTTGCATGGCTCTCAGTAGCACTGTGAGTCAGTTTGTTTCAGTGATCTCTTTTGCAGAACTGCTGTGCCAAACAGCTGTCTCAGCTCAGATAAAGGGCCTGAAAGCTATGGCTGAGGGAGGGAAGGTCTAGGAGACAAATATCTTCAAATGAGTCATGATCAGCAGACCCTCCGAGCAAGTGATCAGAGCTCAACAGATTCTGTTCCTTATCACTCTTCCTTGGGTAGAGTCAGTTCTGCATTACTCTTCCTTTTGGTGTAGAAAGGCTACTTTGCCTCTGGTGGAGTTGTTGCCATGTTCCAGCTCAAGCTGAGGATATTGCCCTTGCTAACAGGATTCAACAAAGTGCAGAGAGCCACTACACTGCTGACGCAGCTGGTTAAGAGATAGGGAGAAAGACTTCAGCATCACCTTCAAGATCAAAAGTCCAGAACTTTATACACCCTGTTGGGATGAGCCAAACTACACCCAGTCCCAGTACAAAGGTGCTGATGGGTGTTAGATCATGTTTTGTGGCTGCTCTTCTGCAACTCTTTTCCACAGCACTCAGCACAGTGGTGCAGGTTGCACATCTCTGATGATGCCTGTGGTTGCCCCATTGCTTGGACATCCTCCTGCCACTTTTCTTGAGGATAAGAAGTAAATTTGTTACTACCTCTGCTCAGTCTTTGCTCTCAGACTTGTAGTTTCATGCTCCTTCAGCATGCTGGGATAAAGATGACCCTATTTATACAGCTAAAAATCCATTAAGCAAATTCTGAAATTTATTTCAAGCTCAGGTACAGAAATTTTGATTTTTTTTCTCATTCCCTCTAAGTAACCTGGCTTTGTCTCCAAGCTTAACTTTGTAACACTACATTCAGGTAAAACTGTTATTGTGGAATCAAGCTCAGATTATTTATTGTCATTCTTCTGAAAACTCTTTTCCCCTTTTCTCTCTTTCTTTACCCCTGTATTCCCTGGCTTCTTCAACCATAAGTTCTTTTCAAAAACAGCCATTAAAAAAATATATACACTTACCATTTCCACTTACTATCTTTTTGATTCTTAAGTCTTCAATATATTTTTTTCTTCCTGTACCTAAAATACAAATTCAAGTTAGAGTTTCACTGTTTGGCTTGTTGATTTGGTATCTGCCATCTTATCAGTCTTATCAAGGGTTGCATCCAGACTTGAGAACATACTTTGAAGGAATTATCAAAGATATGGAAATGAATGGAAAAGAGGTTAAAATGCTACATTGTACCTCATTAGTCCAGTATCTTTATTTTAAAAGAGTAACTCTTAACTACATAAGTGATGCTTTACACATTTTACATCACTGGTGGAATTGCTTGCCTAAGCAGTGATTCAGTAACTTAATTTGGTGTTGCTTTTTGTCAATTTAATTAGTTCTGTACCTTTTTGGCATTACACAGAAAGCCTTTCAGATCCACAGAGGCAGTCCAAGAGTGCAAACACATTGTTTAATTTAGTGTGCATCTTCCTACATGTGAAATATATGGAAAAGCTTCATCCTGCATGCCTGCCTTTTCCTCTCCAATACATTACAGCAAGAAAAAGCATCAGAACGGCTCTTGTAACTTGCCTGGCTCACGGGGATGAGAAAGGGTGAGAATAATTTATCACTCCATCTTTAGTCAGTGACATGACAACCAGTTCCATTTCCCTGGAACAGAGATTAAGTCTCAGTGGAAAAATTTTAAACTCATGGTCGCACAGTCCTTAAACTAGCAAACAAATGAGCAAGCACAGTAGCATCCAGTCATCACTAATCAGGGATTAAAGACTTGGGAAAACTATAAAATTGCTTTAATTGTTTCTTCTCAAGGAAACCCTAGTGCTTCAAAGCAAATTGTTGTTATTTGATAATAAGAAGATGTAAACAATTCGGATTTGTGTAAAACAGAAACTTGCATCAGCACGAACAGCGATGGTTTTGCACTGTACCTAACATGAACCCCTCTCCCTGGACCATGGATCTGCTGGAGTCATCTGCTGCATGAAGCCCATTTTCTTATTACTTTGGATACTGTCAGCAGTGATAGTACTTCACAAACATCTCCCTTTCTTCTCCAGTTAATGGGCACAAGTGTCTAATTTTGAACTTATAACGAGGTGTTTCTCTGCAGAAACACCACTGAGACCACAGAAAGCTGCAGGATAGGACCTGCTGGTTATCCATGTTTCAACCTTGACAGTGAAGAAGCCCAAGCACAGGCCTTTGGTATCAGGAAGGTAGCAACAGGCTAAGAAAGATTTAATTACTATTAGCTTACTTTGAACTCAGAAGTAAACACACTAATATAGCATAACTGGAACAAATCTATAAGCATTTTTGTACACAGTGTTCCAGTACAACTCACATTGTTGTTGCCAGTAGCAGGACATGTGTCTCATGATGTACCTTATGCTAAAAGTGCCTTATGCAAACAACACAAGCTCCAGTCAGGGCTTGTGCTGACTTGCTGTGTGAGCTTCCTGTGTGAACTGGAGCTTGGTACCCCTGTTAGGATGTGAAGTTGAAGCATAAGATAGCAATGAAAACCTTGAACGTGTGGGTGCAGGTTGAAAGTTGAGATCTGAGAACTATGACCAACTTGCTGATGGTCACCTATTTGCCAGGAGCTGGTGTTGCTCTGAAACAAGAAGATGCAGCCAGGCAAGAAAGGAAAACAGCCACGTGATGTAGTAAGGTACCTGCTACAGCCTGGAAAATAACCCCACCTAAGCATCACCCACCCGTAATTCATGAGCCCAGGTAAAGAGTTCGGAACCATCCCGAGACTGAAAACACGTATGAAAGGAGATCTCAGATTTGCAGGTGGTGGCAGGGGAGAAAGAAAAGGCCCATGTCAGGTCAAGCTTCCCATGTCAAAGAGCTCTCGTTGGTTGCTGGCACTGGGTAGCAAAAAGACTATTTGGGGCCATAGCCACCAGCTATGTGGCTTGAGTTTCAAAATGTATTTTGTTTCAAAGTTTGATTTATCAGTCTCCCATCCCAGCAATCTCTAATTTGTAGGTATATACATTTATTCAGTATAAACAATAGGGAGATAATGAAGATGCATTTTGGCAACAACTGTTGTGTCTGTACTTTTTGCTGGAAGTGCTAAAAATTCCTTATGATAATCTTAACCCATTCAAGGCTAGACAAGTCTGCTGAGCTGTCATGTCCTCTGAAAACATCAACCAAACTACTTCTGCCATTATTGCTCAGTGTCATGTGTTCACTGAAAAGGGTCTGTTGCCATAGTGAACTTCACCTTACCTTTGCTATATAGTAGGTGCTCCCTGAGAACAGCAAATCTATAGCCAGATCTTGACTGATTAGTCCTCCTGTCCTTCTTCTTCACCCTCTGCGTTTTGATGTTGTAGCTGGGGTGTTCTGTTCTCTGTGTTTCTTTTTAGAGATGAGGCACTGTATAACTTTTAAACAGATTTTTATTTTAAGGTTCCTAAGAAGCCAAAATTATGTGATGAACTGAGCTTTTGCAAGTCCCAGTTGACAGCCAACAGCTGAAAAATGCAGAATAGTGAGTTCTGTATCCTTTCTGGAAGTTAATTTAGTTCATTTGATGCTGTAGTAGGAAAATAAAAGCTTCTTTTCCAGCCGACTGAGTCATCAGAGAAGGATTTAATTTCTAAATGCTAATAACAGGTGATGTACTTTACTGGTGATCACTGCTTGGAAACTGGCTTTCAAAGTAATGGTGACACAGGACAGAGAAAAAATAGGACACAGTCAGCATATTGTTTCAAGTGCTTATTAACTGCATGGTGATGTTAAACACCAAAAGATTTTGAGAACCACTGAGCTGATTTTTTTTGGTGCTATCATCGTGCTTCTGCCAAATGGACTGTGCTTGGCCTATAAAGACTTCATCCCTGTTTCGCAGCATGTGAGGTCAAGAATCGCTGTGGCTCACTGGTGTGGCAAACTGATAAAATACACTGGGTGATTTTGACAAGTGCAAATCTAGAAGACAAAAGCAACTTGGTTTTGGTAAATTTCTGTGAGCTGATTGTTACTTGCCTTCTGATCCCCACATGCAGCTAATTCTGTGCTGCTGGACTCCGTCTTTGAATTAATTTTACACTCAGTACCAAGGCTCTCTCCAGTGCAGGGGAGTGAGGGGCCTTTGACTGCACCCATGCTAGCACCTTAATTTAGGTTAGGAGTCCACTTCAGAAGTGAATCCCAGTCTTAGCACACTTAACAGTGTGTTGGGTCATGTTGCCTCACAGCACACAGGCTCAACACTTCCTGAAGAAACTTGACCTGGTAGATATGCTTCAAGATCCCCCCCAATGCCCTCTGCCTTCCAAGGGGTGTTAAATTCCCAGGGACAGACCAGCTCTAGTCTAAAGTTAAACCTCCCACTGTGCATCTACTGTGCACATTGAGTCTTTGGGTCCACCCCACTTCCATTGCACTGCTTTTCAGGATCCAGTGCCTGCAGCAGCCCCACCCCCAGGCCCTCCAGGGAGAGGACTCCAAGCAGAAACAGCAGGGCAGGCAGGAGCAGCATTCAGCTGTGCTCAGCCCCAGAGCCTCTGACTGCTTGAGAACAGCAGGACAAGACCTTCTCTGGAAATAAGTGCCCACATATTTTTCTTTATAAACTGGAGAAAGGGTAAATCTTCATTAAAAAAAAGCAAAACAAAAACTGGGTAATAGAACTTTGCTGATGCTCTTTTTCTTCAGCAGCTAGAAAGTCAGAAAATATGCTTGTCTTTCAGAAGGTTTTTAAGGTGGGAATTGAAAGTTTTCTGTTTTGTATTTCAAAGTCAGGTGTCTTGTGTGTACTTCTGTTCTATCTCCATGGACAGACCACTCACTTTCCCTTGTGCCTGCATCACATGGTTTTTTTGTCTCTGCTGAATCATGCAGGTGAAATATCCGACAATATTAAACATATTAAAATTAGTTATGCCACATGTTCAATTATTATACAAAATCATTCTATACACTTACTAACAACTTAGGACTTTCACATTGTAATGTCCTTGCTTGAATATGTACTTAGGGACACATTTCTTTTGGTAAAAGCCTAAAAATATAGTTTGAATAAAAGTGTGATCATTATAACAGTATAAATTGTTTCTGAGAGGTAGTTATTCTATCAATTTACAGGGGTTTTTGAAATTTCTGAAGGATTTGACTAGATGGGCTGTTTACAGTTTCAAGACAAGAAGAAATCATTGTGCAAGCTATAAAATCTTAAAACAACAACAGGCCTATGTGCTACGACGTCCTCAATATTTTTCTGGTCCAGTTTTCTTCTCAGACACTGAACATGTAAATCAGACAATTAAAGACAACAGATTTACAAATATCTTCAATTTCTCTAGCTGGAAAGTAGGTAGAACATAATTCTCTCCTCTTTTTTTCCTGAAAAATAGCAAAACTCCCTCTCCCAATAGGTTTTATAGCAGAATTTAAAAGCCAGAGCTGAGTTTCTCATATAAATTTAACCAGTAATTTCATTATACCAAAAAAAAAACCCAAAACAGTGACACAACAACAGAATCTAAAGCCTTTTGCAGTTCATCTGTAGAAGCAGAAGTAAAGGTTATCCAACCCAAAAATTGTGATTTATTCCCATGTGATTTATATGATGTTTAAATACACTAATTTTAAGGTTTTGGACCAAATTTGTTTTAAACTAGTTTCAACTCATTCCCTACTGGTCAGTCTAACACTGGTAAGGCCTTAAGTTAGCTTGAACTTGCATTCATATGTGAAGCTTCAGACAATGCAAAATAAAATGAGATCCTTGTTAATAAGAACTTTAACAGATCTAAAATACTGAGATTTTCACTAAGCTGGTGTTGACTACAACCCTCTTCTCTAATTTCAAGTGCCATAATATTGTTAAAGCACCTTTAATTATTTACTATGACTTACAAAATGTTTGATAAAACCACTTGATGTAACTTGTTACAGCCTGACTTGGAAGAAGGTCAGAGTTTGACCTTGCTTGTAGTAGTGAATTAAATACCTCCCCAGAAACTGATGGTCACATTTACAGAAATGGAAGTGAAAACAAATCAGGTCCATTAAGGGCACACTTGCAAATTATCTGTTACACAAAATAGTATGAAAAGATAATCAAGGTCTTGCTGTTAGTGGAGTGATTGCAGAAATGCAGCATGAATAATGTATTTCAGATTACATACTGAAAATGGGGCAGACATCACTTTTCTGCCTAACAGCAAATTTTGAAAAAAAAATGTAATCTGTCTGAAATGATCCTTAAAATTCTCAATGTTCTCATGACTGAGGTTTAAAAATGTTGTCTGGTTTGGACAGTAGAAACTTTTGCTTTGAATATAACACTTCTTCTGAAACATTAACTTTTTTAGCTTAGAATACTAGATTTTGTAATGAAAATTATGTGACTTATAAGAAGAATTCATCATATGGAAAACAGGTCACTGTAAAAATTATTAAATTACTAGGTGACAGAAGCAAAACATAATTTTATTTTCTTTCTTTTTTTTTTTTTTCTTGGCTAAAATTCATGGCTAAAATGAAGTGCCATTTTTTCATCAAAAACCAGTCTTTGAAAATGTTGTGATTAATTCTGGGACTTACACTCCACTTTTAGGATACCATTAATCTAGTGAGCTGGTTTGAAGTACAAATCCACTTATTTTCCAGAATCTAGTTTCACATTCTGTGTTTTTATTTTGTTGATTCTACCCTTCTGAGATATGAATGCGTATGTCTTGCATTGTTTGAAGACTTCTTTGACCTCTATCTTCTTCACACAGAGGCAATGCTGTTGGGGCAGAAAAAGGATGACTTGTTGGAATAATTTTGTCTTCTATTAAAGGAGATCAGGAGCAATGGACAAGGATGCTGTGTTTTAAAAAAAAAATAAATCACAGAATTCTAGAATATCCTGAGTTGAAAAGTACTCACAAAAATCATCAAAGTCCAACTCCCAGCCCTTCACAGAACATAAATCACACCACGTACCTGAGAGCATCATCTAAACACATCTTGAACTAGACAGGCTTGGTGCAAGCTCTAATTATTGATATTTTGAGATGGTTTTCCAGTCAGTTTTTGCCTCTTTAATTTAGTACAATTTTACCCACCTTGAGTCCAGGTGTCACATCCAAATCACGAACATAAGTTGTGGAGCAATCACTCTACATAGCTGTTGAGTAAGACTTGGGCACTAGTATTAAAAACACTCTGTGCATGTGGAAGCATTTAACTGTTGCTCAGGGAAAAAAGATGAAAGCCTACAGAAGTCTTGCAGTTCTTAGAATCTGTGTGTCATATAGAGACCATAGCGTTTTCAACGTATGAAAAATTTGTGAGGAAGAGTATAGAGGTTGAAGTTAACCATACTGATATTTTCAGGTTATCTCCTCAGAGCCCTGTTGTCAACAGTAATCCTGTGACAAGGATGTAGTCCAGCAAAAATTACTGTGCCCATATCTCTAAACAAAGTGTCCTTGGTCTTTGGGGGCAAGCCGCCTGGCAACATGAAATGTCTTCTTTGTGTTAATGTAAGGGCCGTAAGAACATCTTGTATGTAAGCATTTCCTCTGACCCATTCCTCTCTGACTCCTTTTGCATGTCAGTTCTGGCTGAATCAGCAGATCTCTCACTGCTCACAGTGTGCAGCTAAATGTGAAGCTGAAGAGAGATGTGGTATTCCTACCAATCCATACATGTTTATTTTTATCAAACTCAGGATGTTACTCTGTCAAGTCCCCTTTAAGTGGATGGTATTTCTGGTCCTCAGATTTCATTCCAGATTCAATTAGGAAGGATAATAGTCTATGGTATGATATCATGGATTCCCATGTAACAGAAAATAACTGCTAGTGCCTTTCTCTGAAAACATCACTGCTTTGGGAAAAGGCCAGAGAAGGACTTCTGTTCAGTGCAAGTCTTGTCTTTACAAACTGTAACAAGAGCCAGTGAAATATAGATGAGATATTATTCTGGAGACTCTTCAGTGTCACCTCTTTTGTTTTAATGATTTTTATTCAATTTATTAATTGGTCAGTTCCAATTAGGCAGTGCACTGTCTTGGCTATTCATCTTGGATGCTCCATAAATAGCAAAAGGAGAGAGACAATCCAAAAGGTAAAATCTTGGCCTCATGAAATTCCTAAATTTTTTGGGAGATATGTCAGTGTGACTGGGATTTAAGCTTTGATATTTAGGCACTATTGAGAGGCCTTATCACATCCCTGCAATTAAACTCAGTTCTGATACTTTGTAACATTTTAGCTGAAGAGCTAGCTCGCATTTGACCACAGAACGACCATTTAATGTTTCATACATGAAATAAGTGGAGTAAAAACATAAATGAAAAGTCACAAGGAAAAACTAAATTTTGGTGGAAAATTGGTCCACTCATTCTTGTAATGTGGATAATTAGAGATTTCCCCTTTCAGAAACCTCTTAGCTGATTTTTTGAGAGTTAAAAATTCGTAAGTTACCTGAAAGTAGACAAAAGGCGAAGCAGTAACCTTTATTAATCACTTTTATGGTTTTAACAGTAGAGTTCACATACTTGCCAAAGTGGTTGAGTTGTGGAGCCACTGGGGTCATTGGGAATAATCTGTATGCAGCGTGGCTGCACTGAAATTTCCCAGGTGGCTGTAGAAAACTGGGAGAGAAGTTCGCCTTAGCTGTGCTGCATGGGTTTTGTGATTTAACACACCACTGTGCATCATGCAGTAGCAATGTCTGACTGCATGCATGCTCTTAACCCCCTTGCAAACGTGAGAGGAGGTGGAATAGCTACAACCTCCTCCATCAGTATGTACCATCCAAAACCTGAGGACACAAACATGATTCGTGACTGTGGATCAATGGATGAAGAACAGTTTATGAAACCAGTGAAATCTTGCCTGTGCCCCAGATTTTATATGAGGCAGCTGGTGGTGAGAGTCCTTCAAGACGAGGTATTTTGCCAGTGCTCCTTACCCTTCCTCACATATTTTAGGGTAAAAGGGTAGAAATCTGTGTATAGCCTGAGTAGGAGATTTGCTTTATTTGAGTACTGACTTTTATTTAACATGCTAAAATGATATGTAGATGGCTTTAGAGCAGAGCGCTCTTTAGTGAAGTGGCCTCTTAAGTGAATGAGTTAAAATATCCATGGGAGGCAAAGAGACTGCAAAATGGACAAGTGTTCCCCTGGAGGGAATTCTGGGTTTGAAACTAGACAAGTATCAGGCCTGTTTGATGAAATTCTTCCAAATAAAAGTGTGGCCTCTGTTATGAAAATGTTGGATTCTGGTTAGCAGTTTTCCTACATTTTGCTCCCTGAAAAATACAGAGTAATGTTGACTGGAGCCATTTTTCAAACTCCATGTAGAGGCAAAAAAATCAGAAGAACTTGTTCAACTTAAACTGGGCTTCTTTAGGAGCAGGTGGAGGGCATGTTCTTTGGAAGATATTTGTTCAAATGCCCCCATTTTAGGATCACTAACCTGTGCCATAGGGCACAGAAAATTCCAAGAGAAGCTGACTAAGCTTGTGAATTTTAGAATGTGCTTTGATAGTGACCTTTTAACTCATTCTATGAACTGGAAATAGTAGTGTTTCACACAGAAAGGAAATGTACAGTGCACTTGAACAAGCAGATCACAAGAGGTCGTGGAAACAAAGACCACACAACCCAAGGGAGCAATTCCACTCTGGCTCACAGTTTTTATTTGTAAACGCCATGTGGCCTGGATGTCAAAGCACTTGACATCTCTGCTTTAAATAATTTGTCATGGCTGCTTTTAAAGTTCAGAGCACTTGTTCATGGCCTCTCTTGAAAACCCACAATAAATATTATCATTGCAGATGAACTTGACGGTCTTTGAAGTTGTTTTGATTCTAAAAATGGTAATAGAGCCTATGTGCAATACTTTATTTTCCAAAATTAAGACTCCTGTGCACTTATGGCACAAAATATATGTATAAATCCTTTTTTTTTTTTCCCACCTGAGATTCATTGCTCCAGAAATACTGCAGTAGGCTGCACTTTGCTAGCACTTTCAGTGTGACTTTGCACAGGGAATTAAACTCCAAAAGGCAAACAAGATCAGGAGCTTGATTCTGACTCATTAAACCCCCCAAACCTTACAGCCAGGCTTAGTAGAAACAATATCATAGCTAAACACTAGGTGGTCCTTTGTTGGCAGGACCACTCATGGACCACTTCCCAGAGAATCAGTAGAGACATGATAGTAACAGGTTGCAGAAACATGAAAGTTGGAAAACAGATCTCATGAATTTTCTTCCTTCTTGAGTGAAAAGTAACCTCAAGAGTCATTGAAGAATAAAGTAGTTTGACAGCAGAAGGGATGACTGTGGGATGAGAATGCTGGAAGAAAAAAATAAAGCTATTGTTTTGGCAAATAGCAAAGCATTTAACATGTAGAAGTGTTTTTTCCCCTAAGCCCAGGAGGAAGAAAGGTCTAGGCCTGGAAAGTTGAACAGTGGGAAGAGTGATTGGAAAAGCCCCAGATAACAGATGAAAATTTGAACTACAGCCTCTTTGTGACTTGTGACTACCTATATTTCCAGTCTCAGATACCGAACATTGAAAAGACAGGACCTTACTTGTGAGAAAGGCTTTAAAGCTACATACTTTACATGTTCTCATTCATAAGTTTATGCTCAACAAGTTTAAATAGGAACAGGCTTTATGTGTCACAGGACGGTGACAACACTACGTTTGCTTGGGATCACCTAGTTGTGTTTTATCCTTAGTAGTTTACTCTTATCCAACCTATTTTGCCATAAAGCCACTCAAATTTCAAATATTAACTGAGAAAGAAGTTCTGGAGGCTATGGTCCCTTTTTCCTCAGTAAATTCAAGTGAAACATTGGTGCTCTGAGTGTCTGGATGAATCTTTTGCTTTTTGCTTGTTTTGAACTAATCTGTCTTGTTTCTTTTTGTTCTTAATTTGAGTCTTAGAATTATTTCCCTAGCTTTTTGTCCTTGTCTAGTTTTGCTTTTTATTTTTGTTTTATTGATATTCCATAAGAGAAATAATTCTATCCTTTTCTCTTGCTTTTGAAGGTATTACTACTTTGTTTTGTATGAAACTGTACAGAATAGAGTTGCTCCTTTGTATGATTTCCTTGCTGGAAGCATCAGACTTTCTCAGTCTGATCCAACTCCTCTATCACACGTGTTTAAATAGTAAAAAAAAGTTCTAAGTTAAATTTCTAAAGATTTTTACTTTAAATAGTTAAAGCAAATGCAGCTCGTGCTCCATTCTAGACACTAAACTGCCCTTCTGGATGCTTCAGGAAAAACAGTACTCACATACAGATAATATTTGCATCTTCCCTTAAGGAGGATAAAGGTCCTCCTTTATCTGAGGGAAGGAAAGCAGAGTTATGATATCCTCTTGGAAAAACAGCTGATAGAGTTACAAGTGGGACAGACTGGCATTTTGGAAGAAATTGTGGCAATGGTCCTCAAATGGGTACTCCTCCAGCTGAGACGTACTGGTGTGACTAAAGTCACAACCCTTCTTTCCTGCTGATGTTGCACTTGGTGCTCAGTGCCTGGCTCCTGCTCAGCTCACCATCTGGTCCTAAACAGTACTTCTTTTGCCTGCTATGCCATTGCTGCTCCTTTTACTGCTCCTAAACACCGTTTCTGTTTTTGTTTCTTGTCACTATTTTGCTGTTGCTGTTCCCAGTTATCCGAACACATCTCAGCACTGCAAGATTTCTTCTCCCTTGAGGTATAGCTGCATCAGCATACATCCATCATGGGTCTGAGCCCTACCCCAAGCCTCATGATTTTAAAACCCCAAATCCAAGTCTGACTAAAGGTATTTTGTATGAAACTAATCCCTGTCTCTGTTTACAAAGCCACTTATGTCTGAGCTAAACTTGCTTGATTCCCTGTACAGTTAAAGCAGAAGTAACTACTGTAAGAGCAAGATTCATCTCATTCTGATAATGATGCTTAAAGTAGGACAGGCAAATTTCACCAAATGCATGTTCCATATCATGGGGTTCCCAAAGTGATTTTCTCAGATGTTGACATCTTTGCTGTATATCTCTAAATTTAGATAACAACTGAATCAGGAGGGTATTAGAGTGAAGCATCCTGTTCTTTTTCTCACAGTGGAAGGTTACTAGCAAACAGAATGAGGATCCTTGCCTAGATGGGCATTTTGTTGTCTCAGTATAGCCATTCCCATGCTCTGGAGTAAGCCCATCTTTTATGCCTAAAATTACTTTTATGGTATATATTTGCAAAAAGTGGCAACAGAGGTCTAAACTGAAAATCAAAGTATGAGCTGCAATTTGCAGACAGAGTACACTGCTGGGGAAGAATAAAGTCACACAAGCCCTCTACTTCATCTGTCTTCCTTGACAGAGAAGATTTTTTCTCTCTTCTGTCATCTCCTACCTTGTTTTAAAGACTTTCTTTCTGCTATGGCAGCTGTGTCACTGCTTGGTGTTACTTCCTCACCTCTAGCATAGATCAGGATGTACAACAGTCTCTTGGATAAAAATACAGATGTTAATACCATACTTAAAATGTAGAAATTTTTTGACGTAAATTACCCATGATGTATATAATGTACAAGAAAAGAAAAATAAGGAGAAAAAACCTACAGAAATTAAGCAAATATTAGTAATTTCTTCTTCTCTTAAAATCATGGACATAGCAACTGAATAAAAATCAGGCCAAACAGAGAGGTTGATATCAGATGAATTTCATGAAAGGAAGGAAATATGTAGTTATCCTAAATTTACAAAACCATTTAAAATCTTTTTATGAAGCCTCAATCTATTTTATTCAAATTGGATCCTATTTTCATCTCATTTAAAATTCAGCAATTCAGAAAAATCAAACATATTTTGTCTGTCAGTGAATAGGGTGGAGATAACAAAGAGAATGAGACAGCACTCACATGGAGATGAGGGATAGAAAACTATGTAAACCAAGTTTGCTGAGAAAGGGTTTGGCACAGTATATGTGGTTTCTTGCTTATAAAGCAATAACACTGCTGTGACAAAGCCATGATTATAACCTGAAAGTAGTTTTATCAGTCAAACAGAATGGCTGAAACTGGGAGGCACCTCAGGAGATTGCCTAGTTCAATCACCTATCTCAGAGCAGGGTCTGCTAGAGAAGGTTGCTCAGGGCCATGTGCAACTGGGTTTGGAATACCTCCAAGAAGGCAGTCTTTAGAGACTCTCGAGGCAATCCATTTCAGTATCTGGCCACCTTCAGAGCAAATTTCCTTTTTCTTATCTTTAATGGTATTTTGTGTATTTCAATTTGTGTCCATCACCTCTTGTCCTGTCACTGATCACCACGGGGAGGAGTCTGGCTCTGCTTTCTCCACTCCCAGCATTAGGTATTTTTATCCTTTGCTAAGATCCCCCGGAGTCTTTGCCTGTCCAGGCTGGACAGACGCATCTCTGTGTCTCCTTGTAAGATGGATGCTTCAAGCCCTTAATGACCTTCACGGCCCTTCACTACACTCACTCCAGCAAGTTCACATCTCTCTCGTACCGGGGAGCCCGGCTCCTGACACAGCGTTCCAGGTGTGTGTGGAATCCCCTAGGGATACCCCAAATGGCATCAATCTACCCTGGAGATAATTTCCTTACAGATTTTTATTAAGTTCTATGGATCATGGTTTGTTCTATGTACCCCCGTTTTTGTTAATGTTAGTGGTTTACCCCAGTTCTTACACCTGCACCTCAGTTGTCACTCAACCCAAATCCTGCCTTCATTCCAGAGTGTTCCCTGTCAATATTCTCCAGGGACCAACCTCCTCTCAAACCCCACCTTGGAATTCCCCTAAAACTCGACGCCCCATTTGCCCAGGTGACCCAGATCCCCCCTTGAGTTCACCCCATTTGTTGTTCCTGTATGTCAGTCCCAGTGGAATCCCTCCTTTGCCAAACTGTTATGGGTTGTCTGTTGGTTGCCACCCTCAGATTAAAGGTCTGTGCTCTGACGCCCTGCGGGGTTTTGAGACCAGGTGCTGAAAGATCCAGTCCTGTCCCAGGAGTGTTTTGTCTCGCGGTTTTCCCCGAGTCGCCTGCGTGAAGGCTGCAGTTGCTTATGCAGCTGCCTCAGTTTACCTAGGCCTTCACAGCTTTGTATTACGCTCTGGTCCCTCGGTCCGGGCGGGATCGGACGGTAATATGTGTGTCTCGGCAGCTCTGAATGGAGGGGAAGGATCACCTGAGCTGCTGGTGAAGCTCTGCCGCATGCAGCCCAGGAGGCTGCTGCCCTTCTTTGCCTCAAGGACACTTTCCTGGCTCGTGGGCCACTTGTTCCCTGCCAGGACCCACAAGACCTGCCGTGCAAAGCTGCTTTCCAGCCACTTGGCCCCTGGTCGGAGGCTCCCACCGAGCGAGTCTGCCTTTCTCGACGCGACAAGCAGAGATGCCGCCGATCCCTCCCTCAGTGCAGCTGAGGCCGAAGGTCGTGAGGCCGCAGGTCTCAGAGAGGACCCGGCCACCCCGTCCCTCTTCACCCTCGGCTGTGCAGGCTTCTGGTCTCCTGCTGTGGGAGTTCCCGGTGGTCAGAGCCCCTTTCCCAGCAGCAGCAGGCACCCTGGTGTTCCTCAAAGGGTTCCCAGGGGTCCCCTGGCAGTCTCAGAAGTTCCCAGAAGACTGACAGGACCTCAAAGCACAGCCAGGAACCCCTGCCTGGACCAGTGCCTGCCAGCTGTGCTGTGCTCTGGGGCTCTGTGGGACCGGAGGGAAGAAGCTGCTCTTGTGCAATGTTTTTTAGGAAAAAAATGAGAAAAAAAAGAAGTCCATCAAGGAAAGTTAAACACAAACAGAGGAAGACAAATTATTCTTCTGTGGATAATAATATACACTTCTAAAAATACTTTTGGAGGTCTTATCAGTCCTTGGAATTTCTGAGAAGGTTTCAGAATATTGATATATGAGTGTATTATTGTATTAAAGGCCTCTGAACACTTTTTTTTTTGGAAAGATCACATTAAGCCCTGTGGTTCCAGGAACTGTCAGTTCTCATAGTTGTTGCAAGCAAATTCTTAATGGAGTGTTGTGATAAAGCTGAAGTGCTTTATTCTTCCTTTATCATGTTGATTTTTATAGTAAAATTTATCATGGAAAGCTTTAGTGAGAAGAGCATTTTTGATTTATTGAAATGAAAATCCAGATAATAGCCAGTAATTCTGAAGTGATATTTTCTAGAAGTTTCACCTTGTGGGAAACTTTTGACATTTTATTTTAATTTCTGTCAAAAGGAAATGTTAAAGAACTAAACAGTCACTCAGAACAGAATTCCCAGAATTTGGGCACTGTAGCATTCTTTGAGATAAAGGTTGTGCTCTTTTTTTCCTCTTCTGCCTATCCTATTAATTTCGTTTCTCTTATCAAGTACACTGTATTAGTAAAATCTATACTGGGCAAGTAGATTTCAGTGTGTGCTCTAATGAGCTTCATGTGGGAACAAAACCTCTGTGTTTGCAGAGCACAGGTTTAACATTTCTAGTTGCATCTTTCATGCTTGCTGAGTTTGAGCAGCACCACTTTATAAAGGTCCAGATTCTCCCTGCAGTCTCTTGCAAGGACTGAGTTGCTTTGGGAATGGATGAGTGCTGTAATTGAGAAACTAGTAGTTTAAATGCTTTTATGTTTCACATACTTAGTGTTTTCTCCTTTCTGGAGAATAGTTAATCATAGTGAACCTATTTTCTGTTGGTCTTGATAAGGAAACCAAAAACTTGGAGCAAACAGAACTGTGTTCCAAAGACATGTGGCATTACATTCTACCAATTGATGGTAGCCAGACAATATGGACAGAACTGATTAGTCAGGCAGAGGGCTCAGTTTCTCATAAAATAGGTTTTGATTTTTTTTTTTTTTTTTTTTTTTTTTTTTTTTTGCAGTAGCTATCTACTTTAAAAGGTTCTTTCTTGGAAATTATAACATTTTCATTTGAAGATATTTTCCTATTTGAAGATTATAGGATTAAAAACCCCCCAGAACCTACTGTAAGTAGTAGCATTTATTCCTGTTTTAGTGTGCCAGTAAAGCTAGTTTTGAGGAATATAACAATTCTTATCTGGATCTAAATCCTGAGGTGAAGGACTAGACAAAACAACACAAAACTTTCTCAGAAATTATTTTCCTAATTATTTTCCTAATTATTGCCTCTTGGAAGTCTCATTCCAATAGGTAGGTGTGGACATGGAAGTTGTTCCAACTCCTTGGTTCTTCCTCTATCAAGCATCTCATATGACTGCTTTTAAGTGCAGCCTTTAAATAAACAGCCCCTCAAAAATCTGTCATTTCAAATGCATCCTCCTACCCTGCAGGAAAAAACTGGTGTGAAGGTAGGAAGGTGCTAACTTTAAGTGTTGAGAATTCTCTTTCTATGTTTTCCCTGAAGAGGTTCTCTATGGGGAATAAATAAGTTGTTATAGAAAATTAATACTGTCATTAGGAAAAATGAAATCAAAATAATATCATTTTGTTTGTAGAAAAAATTACTTAGTAAAAATGAAGCATACCTCATAAAATTCAAATACAATATGACTTAATATTAACTGGGAATGGTTTATCCCATAGGATTGATCTTGGGATTAACAAGAGTCTATCATGTGCTGGAATGAGGGGCTTTTTTCATCTTCTTAGCTGCATGCTCAGTTATTTTCCAATTGAGATCATTGAAATGTGATCCTGCCCTGAATAAAAACAAACTCTGTGTTCCTCCCCCCAGTGTGAGACTCTTTGTAACACGGTTTTATTTGTATGTCATGACATTCTGTTTCAGACATGCCTTTTTCTGTGAATAACAACAACTTTTTAAGGGACCTCTCTAAAAGACAACTACTGTGGGTCAAGGTCACTGGAATCATACCTCCCCAGGAGACACATTTTGAGCATCTGTCACTGAGATCCTCACAGATGTTAAGTTTATTATGCATCCCTCATTTTTGGGACTAGCGTTTGTTTCTCTGTAATCACTGCAAAAAAGTATTCCATTATCATTTCCAACAGTAGTCAGAAAGTCAAGGCAGAAAGTTAATCACTGGAAAAGTCATTACCAGGTCATCCCATGATTCACTTCATGCCCAAAGCAAAATTATCTCTACATTGTTCCACCCTATACCCTTTCTATTTTGTGGCTGATCCCTGAATTTTGCTTTTCAGGTCTCTCTTCTCCCCACCTGCTGCCTTGGGGGGTATCTGAAAGCTCATTTTCCACTGTCCCATGGGTATCGTGGTCCCTACCCAGGAATAACGCCTGTCTACATTTGTGAATGCAAACTTAAATCCTATTTTAGTTGGCAGGAGGCTGAAACAAAAGCCTGGGGAGGTAAATTTGCACTTATCTTTGAAAAGAAATGTTGAAATAAATGAGAATCTCTCTTTATTTTAATAGAATCTGAAAACTAATGTGAGTATTTA
This sequence comes from Nicator chloris, assembly GCA_013400495.1. Lineage (NCBI taxonomy): Eukaryota > Metazoa > Chordata > Aves > Passeriformes > Pycnonotidae > Nicator > Nicator chloris. Next base: position 35,406 of record WAAE01016120.1, read on the forward strand.
TCCTTTTACAAAATTAAGCACTTGGAATACACTGAATTTCAGAGTAAACCATTACTAATTTGGAAAGACAGGAGTTAAAATCCCTGACAAACTTTAAAACATTTCATCACCATTCAGAAGGAGATGCCAAAACCTCAAGATATCTCACAGGAATACTCCAGTGCTAAAAGGCACCGAGCATCTTTGCTGCTGCCAAGCCTAACATCTTTTACTACAAAATATGACAGTGAAATGACCTTTAAGAGACTGTGCCTGCTAAGCTGAGATCAAGAGTGACATCAGTCCTGAAACAGCTGCACAGTGGGGATGCCTGACAATTTTTTCAAGTAATTTGATTCTTCCACTAAGAACCTGATTTTCAAAAGAGTTCATAGCTCAGTAGCACCATCTGCAGCTCCCAAAGCTAAGGCCAGGCTTGAGGAAACACCTCCCCATGGACACTTTCCCCCAAAGTTGAAAAACTCACCAGTACTGCATCCATGTGAATTGGTGAGCACCACAGCACTAACCTGGTGGGGAAGTAGCTGGTATCTTAGATCTTCTCATTGCTTGCTTGTAAATATCTTATCCAGCACTGCCCTGAACCATACATACAAGACTTTAAATTTTCCTTAATATGGTTTGGCTTCTGAAGAGGTTCTGGAAGTGCAAAAGCAATTATGTAGCTTAAACCTGAAGTGCATTAATAGATTTGTGTGAGGAAGTTTTCACAGTGGTTTTGCTCTGTGCCTATATTAAACCAAGGCTATTAATAGGGTTGAAATGTTTTGGTAAGTCTCATGAACTTTCACATCAAACTGAGACAGAAACTTTTTTAAGTCTTGAAGAAACTCTTGTGTACTTTTCTGTGACTTGCTCTGCTTACCTCTGTTCTCTTGCTTATTAGAAAAAGCAGGAAAGGGAATGGTCAAAATGAAATTTGAGGAGCTGTTCTCACGATGATCCTGACCTGCCTGGCAGCCACAGCCATCAGAAATTGCCTCAGTACTTGGCTTTGCTTTATAGAAGAAAGGATCAAGCATGTTCCCAATTACAGCTGGTAACCACAATAATTAATCCAACAAATATAGCTCATTTTTAACTGGCAACTGCTAACAACACATTTTGAGAGATGTGTTGATTGTTTGAGAGCCAATGAATACACAAAAGCAATGTAAGTGTAAGAGATAATGAGCTAGAAATGTCTGAAATATCAGGGGTTTGACTTATGCCAGTGATTCACTATTTATGACTGCAGGTATTACTTCAATGATTCAGCATGCTTAAAAACTGTGATCATTATGTCAAGTAATGAAGAGAATTAAAATAATGTTACTCCAAAAGAAGTATGACTTTGCATAAAATGAAGGTTCTCAAGCAGCTTTTTTAATCTTCAAACATTTTTCTTCTTTGCACCAGCAAGGTACCAACTTATGCCTAAAACTCTGCTTGTCCTCAGCACATGCATACATGTTAACATACATGAACACATGCACATGATTTTATGGAGGAACAGTTACAGAGTGTTTGTTTCCATAGGTTTACTCCATGAGGAATGGTTACAGTCCTGTTTCAGACATTTCTAACTGGATCTCTCTTACAGTCATTAGCCTCTTCCACTCACATATTTGATTATGCATCATAACTAAAATTAATCAATTGACTAATTCAAGGCACCAATTTTTATCCTTGTGAAGCATATGCTTCTGAAATCATTCTCTGTTCCCTTGTGCCTGGGGAGACTATGAGGCTGTCTTTATGGAGAGTCTTCCGTGCATCATTGTATTTATAAAGCAGTGTCATTCACATTCCCAAATCTGACCACTGGTGTGTCCTTCCTTCTCATCCTCTCATCCATTTTAAGGTGTTTCATCTATGAGTCTCACTTTGTCCACAGTTTCTAATTTGATTTGTAATACTTTCTGTCTTGGATTTAACTTGAAGGACCTTATCCAGGTATCCAAGAGTTTGTCCACACATCCCGTCTCTCTCTCATTTCATCTTCACTCCCCCATTCCCACCTTTTAACCAGTTCAGTATGCCCCTAATACTATTACCACACAAGAGACTTTCAAACAAGAAAAAAGATAGAACTGACACTATCAGACTGAACAGAATTACTGTTTAAAAATCTTTTCGTCTTGTTACTGTGATTTCATGTCTCAATATCTTCCTACCTTTCAGATTCTGTAGATTTGGCTTTATTTGTTATGCTTTTTTTTTTTTTTTAATTTGAGAAGAAACTTGATAAAGCAATTTATTTGGGTTACTGCAGAATTACCTGCCTTTCTCTATGTTTCCATAATTTTCTACACTAATTTATGTATGGTTTTGTACCTTGTAAAGATGAACACACTATTAGTGAGCAGCAGAGTTAAGGATTAAAAGTCTCAGATAAGTGGTTCAGATTGACGTAAACTTCTCTCTTTCTGATTTAAATTACAACAAGGACAGAAAACAAGATCCAAACATATCTGTGATGATGCTTTGTAAAAGTACAGCAATCCAGGGAATCAAGTTATGCATGGTAAACAGGGTAAACAGGCAAATAACATAAATTCAAGAAAGACCTAAAAAGCAGAGGAGCAGAGTAACTAGTTATAAATAGCTTTGATTCGAAAGACTTAACCTTCTTTCTGTTTTGGAGCATATTTCACAGCGGTGTCTAATGTGCCTTGAAGCAAAACTGGCAGGAAATGTCCTAAAAGGTCATGTAATGCCTGTTTTCAAATATGGTATCCTAGAAGCCTGCTCTCAGCTGTGCTATAAATATTATGTAAGCTGTCCCTCTAAGAGGTGATACAACCTCGCAAAGAAAACTGCCTCCCTTCTGGCACTGGGTGTAGCCTTGGATATTGTCATGAGCATCCTTGTGCACACAGAGAATTGAGGTTACCAAACACCTCCAGGAGAGGGCCCATGGATCTGACTGACACTTCATAGGCACTACTAAAATGTACAGCACTGTTTGCATCAATGATCCTGGTGGACTTCCAGATGTTATTTTCAGCATCATATGAGTGTTTGTCAATTGCATCTGGCATTAAGCTTTCTTCTTAATAGGAAATAGAAAATTAATATTGCCTTTGTTAAATAAACACACTGTCCTCTGTTTAGTGCCCAAATCACAAGGCAGCTCCATACAGCAACTCTCAGATGTTACCAATTTTTCCTGAAATAAGGCTACGTGCTGCATGAGTCTTGCCTTTGTGACAACTTCCCTGTTTGTTGATATTAAAAACCACTTCCCAGGAACACAAGCCTCATGCAGCCCAGAACAGCACGTACTGAGCACAAGTCATACTGATTTTGAAGGATCTTTAATACAGCAATTTCCTCTGTAGCCCACAAAAGGAAATTTCCATTTTCTTGATATATAATTACACTGACATAAACACAAAAGAGGCATTTACTAAACAAGGCCTACAAATTACTACCCCAGTCCCACCCCAGTCCCAAATAAAATTCCAGTCCCTTTGAATTTCAGGTGTAAAGCTTGGTTACTGAAGACCCCATCCTGCCTGGAAAGCAGTGTAGTGTCTGTAGTGTCTGAGTAACATAAGAGCCCAAACCAAGCAGCAATGTCTCAGGAGAAGTGTAGAGTGTTTGCATGTATAGCTCTTTGTTAAGATTTTTGAAAATCCTATCAATCATACATGTTTTGCCTGACAGTCCCTGTTATTATGTATGTTAATAACATCTTTCCTAGAATTAGAATACCACCTTGAGAACTAATTTTTGCCTTTAAGGGTCTATGTAAATCCTACAATTGCAGGATTATGACTAATGATGTGGAGCCACTGGTGCATACTGCAGAACAAATAATATATTGGTAATAAGGTAGCTCAGGACAGCAGACAATTTTTGGAGGCTGCTAACTTTATAAACAGAAATAATTTCAATAACTAATAAAAACTGTAAATAAAAAATGTAATAAGGACAGGCAAGTCAAAGGTCTGTGTCCTAAAGAAGTGTCTCATTTGTGGAACATCCTGCAGTACGAAGAAATTCCATATTGGTACAGTGAAGAAAATTCAGAATGCCAAACTTCTAATATTGGTTTGTTCATGTCTCTTGTTCAAAATTTAAAGAGATAAAATTAAAACAGTTTTTAAGTATCTCAGAAATAGTTTCCCAGATCTTCACCCAGACATCCCTGGAAAACCATTGCTTTAGGCAATGGATAAAACTCATCCTGTACTATTTGGTTCTACCAAAAGGTCCCAGATCATGGTGGCAGGCAAGACTCATTTTCTTCAGGTCAGTGTAGTCAGGACTGTGTTACCCATTCCTCCACTGCCTGGGGAAGAAACATTCTCAAAATTACTCCATCATCTTGTCCTCCTGTACAAAACCAGTGCAAAGGTCCAAGGTGCATAAATCATATTATATTTGTCCTCCAAGTTATTTGCTGACATACACCCTGTGCAAGGTCATTAACTTGTAGAGGGGCAGCAGGAAGCCCTTAGCCTGGATCAAGCTGAAATACATTGAATTTTCAAGGGATAGAAAGAAGTGTGTGATGTTTCGATTCCTTGGGAAAAATACTGAAGAAGTTCACAGGGGAACGAAAACCTTTTGTCAGTCCAGAGTCAGGTGTCACTGTTTGGTCAGCCCTTCTGGTACATTCACTATTTTGATGTAGTAGGCACATTCTTAGTACATAGGTCATGTGAACATGACTTACGAAGCTCTATTTTTAGCCTGAATGAATACATATTTTATGAGAGGAAGAATTTTCTTCACAAAAAGAGCTTGCAAATGATGTGAGACTTGGTTTTTTCCCACAGACTCTTACACATGTGCTGCAGACATTCAGAGTAACAAAAGCGTTTAATCCGGCTGGCTGGGACAGCTGCACGAGCTAAAATACAGCTCTAAGTTCATTGGTAGATGTCTCTATCACCAGATGTTCAACTTGTTCATCCTCATGTGCACTGAGAACTGTGTAAATTAAAGAATAATCTGTGATTACATTATGCTCTGTACTCTATTACGCTGCAGATTGTAGCAATTGTCTCAAAAACTTCCCAAAAGTTGAGGAACTGACTATAGCTCAAAGTACTCGCCGTTTGCTCTGTCGACCTTCTTTTCTCATGCAGAAAAGGTGTGGTTGGTTTGGTTATGGCTGGATAAATGTTATATGGTTATTCAGATGTTTTACCCAAGACAGTATTTGCATGCAAAAAAAAAAAAAAAAAAGAAATCCCAGTTTGTTGTGAATGCTACTAATAATTTACCCAATGAAACTATTAGTGTTGCAGAAAAACCTGATGGTAGCCAGCTCCTGTTCCTCTGCAAATTGCAGAGTTAATGTAGAGGTGATCAAGCAGCCTGTGATGCTGTAGTGCAGGAAAGGAGTGAAGTAAAATCCTTCCAGCCAGCTGTTTTTAGCAGTTGCCAACATACTCACTGCCATGGGTAGGCAGAGTCCATCTGCCTGTTACCTACTAAAAGATCATTTAAACATCTACAAATACTTTTTCTTTGTCCAGTGTTTGTGCAGTCATTTGCCAATTTATGAAAGGCTGGATGAGCACCTGGGAAATGGAAATCATGCCCCTGTTTACAGAACAAATGGTTCATCACAACTGGCCTTACTGGACTCTCTTTTGCTGCTCTTCTCTACTTGCTGTCACCGCCTGGGATGTCAACACCAGCATTTGTATGCCTGCTCTGCCAGTCAGACCATGAACAAATCTACTCTTTGTTTGATTTTGGTGGCTTGTTTATTTGTTTGTATGTTTAATATTTTTCAAGGTTTTCCTTAAGCCCTTCCCAATCTTTACAGGGTGGGAATCAGCAGACAGGAGGGAGAGGGCTATGGGTTATTTTATATCATCAGCACTATCAAACATACTGTAGGCTCAATCCACAGCCTAAGCATGGACTCAACAGACCTGCAAAGATTAATGTAGAAATCAGGAAAAATGAAGTTACCTGAATTAAACTAACTCACACTTGTTTCATTACATGGATAAGTTATCAGCCCTTGGGAAGAAGTAAGTTTTGAAACACAACATTAGGGGACCCAGGACACAGATCTGGGATTCTACCAGTTTAATTTCTAATTGGATTAGAGCTTAAAGCCTTATGTACAGGCACAAAGACACAGTTTTTACAGTTCTTTATTCACCTTCCTCTGAAAAACATCCTTCCAGGCTATTCAGTTCAGTGTTATGACTTTGCAGCCTAAAGAGGTAACACTAGTGGACAGCACAGCTTTTCAGAAAAGTTGGAACAAGAAGCAGAAAGAAAGAAAACATGTTTTGTTCATGGAAACAGGATTGGTTTTGGTTTCATTCTTCCCATTTGGGAATGTGCAAAATTAACTTAGAAATAAAAATACTGTGTTGGTAGATGTAGATACTTTAGCTGCTACAAAGAGGAACCAGAATAGAGAATAGTTCCTTTTATGTATAAGTTGTCATTGGCTTCTCTGTGAAGTATCTTGAGGCCTTTGAATAACTCAAAAAGAATCTATCTAGCCTCAAAAACTGGGGTCATTTAGTACCTAAGACTCCAAGCTCCAAAAAACTTCCCTGTGTTAAGCATTCACCAATCCAACTTTTCAGATAACTAAAAACGTTAAATTTGTTTTAACAGATAAAAATCCACTGTATATATATATGTAAAGTAGGCAAAGAGACACAGACTGTAAAAAATTATATTTATCTATGGATATTTATAAAAAAAAATCCTCAGACAGAGGAATGATTTTTTTATTGGGAAAGGGAGAAATAGTATCTTATAGATGCTTTCTTGTCATGGAGTCTGGGCAATGTATATACTCAGAGAAGGAGATTTTTTCTTTAGGGGGACAGCTGGATACATGGGTGTTAAAGGGCAGACCAAACACTTGTCCAACTATTTGGCTCCAGTTGCATCTTTACAGGTAAATAATGTTACTAGAATTCCTATAATTGATTAGGTTACTGTAGTTTTGGGGAGTATTTAAATATTGGCTTTGCTGAGTCATCTCTATGCTGTTACTTGTTTTTGCTATACTACAGCTTTAATTACTCACGGACTATTTTTCACTTGATGCATCTGCATAAGTTTCATTAACATTAATGAAAATTCCAAGTTTATGTCAGATGGAGTCCAAATCTTCAAGACTGGAAATAATAGCTTTAATATTTCCTGTGAAGATGTCTGGAGAGAAGACAGGTTTAGTTCTAATAGCTACTTCTTCCTTCCCTGCTCATTATGTCCGTGTATTTACCTCTAATTATAAATTGCTGTTTTCAGAGCTGTCGTACCTTATTCAAGGATAAACACATTACACTTAACCAGAAGTACAATTTAGATTCTAAAATATGAAAAAATTTGTAGGGTGCTTTGGGAAGTCTTAGAAATGTAATTTAGGTTGGTGAGATCTAGAATAATTCTGTAAACACATACAGGCACATTGCTCAGAAGCAACTACAAGATTAATTATACTGATGTGGCATGATGGGACAAGTCCAGGTCTTGTGATGCAATCATGAGTCCCCTGGCTCCTCATTTACTCATACCTGCAACTGTTCCTGAGTTTATAATCCTTTGGGCACAGGAGACTAAGGATTATTAAGAATCTGTGCTTCATTTACTTATCATTTACCCATCTATTCTTGTTTATCATCGTAGGCTTAGCTATAAATACAAAAAATAACTTAGTTTTAATCTACTGGTGAAATTTTGCATTGATAACATTTTTCATCATTTTTTTACATCAACAGGTGGCAAAACTTTTTTTTTTTTTTTTTTTAAATTCACCCTGGACAGGAGCCAGGCTGTTCAAAACTCATCTAATTTGAGACATAGGCACCTAAATCAAAGCTGTGTGCATTTTACCTAGAGAGCAACATAGACTTGCAGCTTTCAAATATTGCCTAGTCCTGTAGACATTTACCTACCTAGCCTGGAAGACCTCCAAGTATCCAGCTTCGGCTCCTCAAACATTCCTTAGGAGGATGAGCAGGCTATACTTACCTCATAATCCAGGTTTAGGCAGACAGTCACCTAGTCTGTGCAACTCCTGGAAGAAGAGGTATTATATATGTTTTTGCACTTAACATTTAGTGGATAAAGCACTCACTACCACCTTAAACTTACTGCCTGTCAACAGTTTCCACTCACTCTTCCCGCTCTGAGGAAATGTCCTCACCAGCACTCTTGTTGAACTGGGAATGCTTCCTACAGCTCCTCATGGAGCTGTGTCTGGGATCCAAGTCATGGGGCCAAATGAAGAACAGACACAGGGAGTCTGATTCCAGCCTGGTTCTAGGCATTCCTGAGAGGCTAATATTCTGAGTTGGGACTTAGAGCCCAAAGGCATTTTTTTCAGTAATCCACAATTTCTTTCTTCATTGTGTCAGATTTGAAGCAGGATGGATGCTGCCCTAGAATTGGCCTGTGAAAAACACCTGCATACTCAGCCTCCCAGTCTGAAGGGTTAGAATGACAAAATCTGATTCTATTGACATGACATTTTAGACATCTGAAACTCATCGCTGAGCTCAGGTTCCATTTTTAAACATGCCTTGATGATTCTTTAAAGATGATCTGACTTTTTTCTTCCCTGCTTTTATTGGCCAAGTCTTGCCTTGGTGTTGCCATGATGATTTTGCCATAGTTGAGGTGCCAGAACTGTGTGAGATGCAACAGGATGCAAACCCGTGCTATTCAAAGTTTATATGTTATGTGTAGTGGGGTGCTTAAAGACAGTTTCTTCTCATAGTTCATCTCCCCTTTGCAATTCTGTCACTGTTACAATTAATACTGTAAAAAGAACATTAGGATAGCATTTATAGAAATAAATTACCTCCACTGCAAGATTTCTTTTGCTTACATTTTCCCATTTTATCTTTTCTTCCCTGAACTGTAAATATTTGCCTTAATTAGAAATCACTGTCCCTACATAACTCATAGTTCCTGACACTACCTGCCTGTTGTAGCAAATTCTCTGTTATATTCTTCTTGTTCTTCCACATTTTTTTAATCCTGCCCTCATTTCCATAAGAACAAAACCAAACAAGCAAAGAAAAAGAAAGGCCAAAACCAAAACCCATAAAAATTTGCTGGCTGAGCAAAGCACAAGATGACGTGATCTTTTCTTTCAGAAAGGGAAGAAAAATATTTTTGAGTAATGGAGAAAAGGAAGAAATGCTCAAAGCATCAGTATTAGCCAACACTAGCACTCTCTTCCAAGAACATAGATCTGAAGCTGTGGCAATCCCTAGGCTAAACAGGTCCTAAAACTCAAGGTTCCCTTTTTTTCTGTTGAAAGGACTTGTGATTAGGTTATGAATCCTATGAATGCATTTTTTTAGAAAAGCAGCAATTACTAGATCTTTTAAGACCCGAACAAGTTACAAGTCCCAGAAGAAGAAGTATTACTTCTCCTGGTTTTTGGATAATGATCCACAGCAGGCAGGGGTTCAGAGTCCAGAAGCTTAGTTCAGAGTGTGCTGATATAGAACAAGAGATTAGGATCCTAAACATTAAGTGAGGGGCACGCAGCAAGTTTTGGTGCTTTCAGGATCACAGAGGCACCAAGCAAAGGCATTTATGACCTTTGGATCTCCAAGTTCATATAAATGCTTTTCCAGAGTGCTACAGCCCTTTGCTGTCTGTTGCCCAGCACCTTCTCTTTGTTCTCCTGTCCCTGAAACCTGCTTAAGACAGTACTCTGCAGTCGAGAATCCCAAATACTTCAATCTATGGCTATGTTCCTGCTGAGTTATTAATTCTGCCCTCTGCTCACTCCACAGCCATGGCACATTAATCCTGGCTTGGAAGACTTTCAGCTCTCTGTAAGACTACAGCAAAACAGTTTAAAGAAAAGAGACCTGTTCAGAACCTGTGATCTGATCCATTCTGGGGAGGCAGTTCCAGCTAGCCACGGGGTAGCTATTATCTTCCACCATTCAACCAAGAAGAAACAATTAAATTAAAAAAGCCCCAAACACAAAATCCAACAAACTTGTAATGCTGGGGAGAGAAATTTAGTACCTGTAGTGCAATTTAAAATAAAGCAGCTCAGCAAAGATTAAAGAGAATTAAAAGCAGCAAGTTCTACCTGCTGCCCAAATTTATGTCAAAGATTTGTGTGATACTTGCTGCTGATGTTTGTGGATTTGAAGACTAAAATCTGGAAGAATAATGCTCATCAAGTTGACAGAAGGTATTATTTCATATCTGTGGAATTAAAGGCATGCCCAGCCCCAAACCCCACAGCCATGAGTATCTGACAGTGCTGAGGATGTTCCAGCATGAACTGCAAGAGTGGTGCCTTTCTCTCCCTAAAGTGAGCTGCAAATGTTGTCAGGGGCTGACCTGTGCTACATTCTCTATCTGAACACTAGAAAAAAATACGTGAGTTAGCTTCTGTCTTCATGGGTCATTGTAGACTGTTTCCTTCTCTTTAATGTTTGTAGATAAATAGGATTCACAAAATACATCCATTTTAGCGTATGCTGAAATGTGATGAAGTCTACCACAGGTACAAATCAGGCTAATACCAGCTGTGAAACCCCACAATCTTCACTCAGAAAACATCCAAGCCAAATAGGGGTGTCACTGAAAAATGAGACCCTGTAGATACAAAAAGCTTTCACCCTCCAAATCTATTGAAATCTAGTTTTAAGATTAATTTTCTTTACAAATCTTTGACAAGGATTTGTCAGGCCTCTCTCAGTACTGCCATTGGGAATGTCTTGCTTCTGAGCTATTGCTGCTGCTGCTGCTGCTGCTGCTGCAAATCCCACGTCGCTTGGTCACACCCCGTTCTGACTTGGCTCATGACACAAGATGCACATTCTCACTTGGGTGCTGGGGCAGGTCAGTATGATGCTTCCTTTGGATGCTTCCCCTCTGTGTCAAATTTGGTAGTTACAATTGCTTTGCTCTTTGCTGAATGGAACAGGATTGGGGTTTTTTATTTCTTAATTGCAGTGGCTTTCTGAAATCATTATGGTTCTGTAGAAAAGATCAGGGGCACATGTTCTTCTTTTTGGGCTGTTACTCATCCTCATTATTAAGTGATGTCTTCAAATTAAGTGACTGACACTGTTCAGCAGTCATTGCTATGGGGTGCTGATGAAACTAAAAACCAGTTAGAGTTTAAAGAGCATTTAAGTGAGGTGTGGGGGAGCTGTGGAGCCTGGGGTTCCTCAGCTTGGCAGGGCAGGGCCTGGCATCACACCTGGGCTTTTCTTAATCACTGCACAGCCATTAATTATCTTCTCATAAGCAAAAGAGGTTACTTGAAGATTTTCTAAATAAGATCATGGATTTCAAGTATTACAGCCTAAGTGCTTTTGGTATTTCATTTTAGAGATAATGGGAAATTTGTGTTCCCAAGATCAGATATCATGAATTTGACCTTCATCTGCAGACAGAGTTTTGTTTCCCTACTAATTTTTTTCATATTTGTCCTTCTGGTCACAATCAATAAAAAAAGCCTCAGCCTAAACCAAACAAAGTTGACAGCAATGTGGAAGATGATGACAAAATATAGAAATACGTCTTTCATTATACTAATTTATGGATTCTTTTGCTTAATCTCATGTTGCATTATTCTTTAAGTAAGCTTACGCAAGGTTATTGAAAATTGATTCCTAGTAATTTGAATTGACTACTATTAAATTTTATATTAATTAATAAACTAATTTCAATCCAATACTTGAAGAAAATCTCAGAAATCTATTTTCAGAAAATATTGCTTGTAGTCACATACTTACGACTCTTTTTAAGAGTCATAAGTATGTGACTACAAGCACATACTTTATCACATACTTTTTAACTCTTTTGAGTTAAATTCTCAAATAAGAATCAAAAGTGTCATAGAGGTGCTGTAAGAACCTTGTAACTTTTCTCTGATGCTCCCAATGAGGACTGGTACTAAATAGATTCCCAAAGTCTTGAGTCATTTGCTTAATAGCACAGAACTGATGGCTCAGTAAAATCCAGATAGTGATAAAATAATTACAATTCTATTCTGGACTAATGGATTTTTAAAATGTAACACTCTCAAACATGGGCTCAATTAAAATCACCTGGTGAGTCAATAAAACATAAACCAAAAACTAAATAGTAATGATTAATACAAGCTATCGTGTCTTTTATTTGCCCTACACATTTTTGGCGTTGGTACTGACAGTTTATGGACACGCCTTTCCTCAGTTTCCTTAACTCCTGATCATCACATAAAATGCCCATATATAGCCTGTATATCAACAAAAGTTCTTATTCCACATGAAAGTAAGTAGCCCTAGTGAGCCCATTGCCCTCATTTTTCAGGAAGCCCCAGGACTGACATATCTAGAAACCCAAGAGCCATTTCAGAAGCTCCTCACAGCATTACAGTTTGCTGCCAGCAGAACTGGTTCAAAAATTAGCAATTTTCTACTCTTTTTAGAGAAAGTATGGAAGAATTTAGGCAAATTGGGCTACGACTGTGGTCTATTAATACTTGATATCCCCAGCCATGTGGGTAAACTTCAATGTGTTGGCTGAGAATGGCAGAGTGACTTGAACATACCTTCCTGTTTACCCTCCCTGCACTGGCACTACTTCTTTGCCAGCAGTGGAGGACAAATGCTCACCTCTTTGAGGTGATAATAGAAGGATATTTGATTATTTGAAGGCATATTTATATTTATAGTTTTCAGACTTTCAAAGATTTCTCCTCTGGGAGTTATAGGAAAATTTAATTAGCATCGCATGGGGACAATTTTATGGTAGTGAGTAGAAAGCGTGCCTTGGTGTATGTTTTTTGGAGAGGTAAGGAGGAAATGGCTGTTTTAAAATGCTGCCCAATGCATCTGCATCAGGGCATGTAGGGTCTTTTTAAAAAACATTAAAAGTTTTATTCTGCTAAATCCTGCTGCATGCCTTGAGTTGATTTACTTTCTTCAGCAAGTTGTACAGCCAAGTCTGGGCCCCTGTCAGGGAAATAATGCACTGCTCAGAGATGCCAGAGTTGCAGTATCTCTGCTAAATATTTTTCTTGTGTTCAATTTGGGAAACAAATACAAAAATCCACTCTCTCTCGAACCCTCTAGGCACTGTTAGCGCCAGAATTGGAAGTGTCAATTATGGCTCTCTCCATGGGCACTATTATGTTTCTCCAAGGCTTTCAGACAACTGGCTAAATAAGAAGATGAATCACTGTCATCCATTTAAAAGGTGGAGAACAAAGAGCATGTCAAGGATGGTGTGAGAACCTCTCTGGCAGTTACCTTTGAGCTGAAACTATTATAGCCCCTAAAACAAATTTCTTGCCTACAGGCAAGGTCACTCCTATTAATTTTTATGAATTGTCCTCGGTTCCTTGAATCCATGAACTATGCAACCAAAGGCAATCAATAAGCTTCACTAAATCAGTGTTTCAACCTTTAATAATATCCACAGCCTTTACAGAATCAGCTCAGTTTTAATTAAAGCTGATTGAAAGTGATTCAGAACAAACCTTGGACAATATATGTCAATAAATAATGTCTTTAAAGGATTAGAGGAAGGCTAAAGGAGATGATGGATCACTGGATCTATTGCTGGTCATTCTCTGTGCCAGGAAAGACAGTTTAGCATTTTTGTATTGCATCAGTGAGAATTCCATGGGCACAACATCTCTAGTTGTGAAATTTTAGGAAATGCAGTGGAATCCTAACCACTGTAATTTCTCTTCAGGTTATCTGGATTCCCTTTCCCTCTGATTCTGTCATTCTCTTAGTGATTGCTCCTGATGCAGACATGCCTGACCTAACCTCAAATTTTCTAGCACAATCTCAGCAACATTTCAATAAAAACAGAAAACTGAAACTATCTATTTACATCAAGAATATTTCAAAATATGTATATATTTNAGAGCTCACTGTAGGCTGCACACTTGGCCAGAGGTATCTGAGATGACCTTCTGCTTGACCTCCAGAAACCACTGGGGAAGGACTCTGTGCTCTGACAGGCCTTGTGTAACACCAGTCTGCTCTGTGAGGCTGTCTCAGAAAATTGTGGTGTCTCAAACAGCTCAGGACTTGTGTTTAGGTAACTGAGCTGAGCTCAGATCGTCAAGGTAGCTGCTATTGAGGAAAAACCTAGAAATTCAACTCTTTTCTGCTAATTCATCTGCCCAAGCTTCTTTGCCCATATGAAACTTCCAGTAAAATCGTAAGAACGGGTGACACAGGTACTAGGAAAGAGACCTCATTTATGGTTAGAATAGTGCTGTATCACCTGTGGTGGCAGCCATCATTATGGGTGAAAATCGAGTCATTTAATAGTTATCTGTATTTTGTTTGAGCTCAGTTGTCACCTTCCTCATATCTAATAAAATAAAAAAAAATGAATTACAATTTTTGCAAGCTAACAGATGAAGTAATACACTAGTTCCTGCAGCACTTTGTTTTCGCTTAAAATTGTGGTAACACAGCTATAACGTTCAACCAAGTTTGAAATTTTCTTTCTAAATTTCTTTTAAGACATAGAACTCAACTAGAAATAAACGTTATGGTTTAGTTAAGGTCTGGAATTTTATGTTTTCTGGGGTTTTTTTTTATTGTGAAAAATTATCTGTCAATATCTACATAACCTTCTACTCCATTTCAAAACATGAAGGTACCTCACAACCTTGTAATTTTTTCTTAACAAGAATAAAGACATTTCTCATCAGTTATCTTCATAGTTGGCATAACTGAGACCTACAGTTACTGTGTTAGCCTACATTGATGTATGAACTGTAATAGCTCCAAAAGCCTGTTTGTCAAGAACTTTCTCATTCCAAAGCAATTTTCTAAAAAGGCAGCTACAATTAAATTTTGTAAGTTATTGAGTTAATTTAGCACCTACTAAAACAATTGGATTAAACTATTAACTATTCAACAGTAAAAAGGTTAGCATATTTTCTATAGGAAATAATCACTTTTTTCACTTATGATTTTATACTGTGCTATACTGAAATAACTTTAATGAGAGAGAACACCATAATTTTTTGAAACTTCCTGAGAAGAGTCCAAAAGCCAAATCTTTATTTCATGTGACCCTTCAGAAGATTCTTACTGGTGTTTGAAGATGTGCGATAGGATTATATGGGATTGCAATATACGTTTCATGATCTCAAGGGTTTACAAAAAATAGTACTTTGCAATTTTTGACATGAATTCTTAATTTAAAAGCTTCAGCATAATTTCCTATTTTTTTAGGGAGAGCCTTGATTGTTAAGAAATGTGTTTTGAGTGCTGGCACACAATAAATCTGTGAGTGGCTGGAATCTAACAGGCATCAGAAGTTTTGCTTCTCATTTCCCAGCTTCCCCCTTCTCCTACATTCCCTCTGCCATGTGCCACCTTGCACCTGTGCTTGGCAACAACAGCAACACAAAGCTGTGCCATTTCCAGCAGAGAAGGCTGTGAGCTGGGGGGCTCAGTGGTTTGCACCTTGAGCACAGCTGTAGAGGGTCACACAAGGACACAGATACAACCTCCTTGACAGCCTGACTGCCAAAATTCCTAACCTCACATCAGCCCGTGAGGATGTGCTGCCCAGCCTTGTGGTAAAAATGGCTCTTATTTTTTTCAGGTTGAATTTTATTTCTGCTGCCATCACAGGCTCGTTGTTGCAGAACTGTAAGACTGTTTGCCTTTCTAAATCAGGACTGGGGAAAGCACTCGGACAGCTGGCCTCCCATACAGTGACTGCCCGGCACCTGGAAGTGTAAAGGGTGGAGTGTGGATTCTTCCCTTCATTCAGAGATGAGCTTAATCTACCTTAATATTTGTCAGCCATTGCTAACACTGCAGGGCTTTTAATAAGGGACTTAACTGTGATTAATGGGTTTTAAAGAGAAAATCATCTTTAAAATAAAAACTAAGCAGTTAATGTCAGCTGTTGAATTAATTTGCTAGTTATGTAGTGATGCTTATGCTTTAAGTGACAGAAAATTATTTTCTGGCTTTAGTAATTGCTCATCTTCATATGACAGAGATTTTCTGTACTTATACAAAGTGGACACTCTGTTGAGATATTTACTTTCTGGCAAAGATAGCAGACAAGCTAAGCCATATAACATAATCTTATAACTTGTCCCGGTATGATCAAGCTATATAAAGTAAAACAGGCTTCCCATTAACTGTGGTGGGAAATCTGAACAGCTCTTAAGCACCAATTCTGGTGGAACTACTACATGATATTTTGATACCAGGAACTTCTGCAAGGTTGAAAACGGAGAGTGACTGTGTTTGAAGTAGTGCTTCTGTTTACTTTTTAAAGTAATTTCTGACATTATGGCTGACAGCAAAGCTAGTCTAGAGATGATGAGTGAACCAAAACCTAGATTACACGTCTGCTGATGCAGACTTACTTCAAGTAAGCAATTTTAGCACATGGAGAGATTTTGCAGCCTGGATCTGCCAAGAGATGCAGTTGCAGTTCCACTACTTTCAGCCATACTTTCCTTGCTTGGCATTGGCACTTATCAGGTTCTGTGATGATTCACCTCCTTAAACTGGCAGAAAATGATGCATTTGTTTCTGGTGTGTTTGTTCTCTGATGATTTAGTGAGTGGAATTGGTTCATCCTGATGGCGACTAGAGTGGTTTCAAGGGAGGGGTTGGGATGTGAAATCAGGAGACCTGAACTGGAAAGGGAGGAGAAAGAAAAGGAAGAGGAAGCAGGCTTTACATTTTGGTAATAGCTGCTAGAGCTGCTCAACCCACTTGTAAAACTTCAAACCCAGTATAGTGTCTCTTAGACCATTCCCTTCCCATAATGTGTGGAGATTAAGACATCTGTTTGCCATTCCTTCTAACTGAACTCCTGTTTGCCTGAACTTTAGGCATTAAGAAGGCAGAACATGTCATACAGGGCAAAATATGACTTTGAATAACGTGTTTAAAATATAAAAAAAGATGTACAGAAAAAAAAATTCCAAGGAAGAAGAAATTTGGAAAGTGACACAGGAACAGTGCAGAAGGTAGCATGATCAAGAGTTAAGGGCGCTTTCAGAAAGCTACAGGGACATCCTCAAAAGACAAACCTGAGGCTGATGTTGAATTATTTTTTATACAGGATGAAAGCCAAGCTCTAGTAAGTGCATATGTGAGCAGATACAAGGCCTGTAAGCCTAAGGCATGTGTCTGTTCAGTGGGAGACAGAACTGGGACAGAGCATGTTTCGACACACTGTTCTCACTAGTATATTGTGCTTTGCTATAAAGTCTGTCTCCATTTGCAGCTAATGAACTAAATTTCATTTCATTGTAAAGCATTTGAGGGATGGGTTATGGAGGCCTGTACATTTTATTTTTTATTCTTGTGGTTGCAGTTGGCTTTCTAATATTTGTAAGTACTGATTGAATGAGGATTTTTAGGATCAGGTCTAGTAGCTGTATAGTATCAATTCTGCTATATCAGTTTGGTGAAAACATTTGGGCTTTTCCCCATTTATTATCTAAATTCATTATTTACATCTGAAACAAGAGAAGATATTATAGATTATATAGAGGCCAAAGTGACAGTTCTGTAATTCTCCTGAGCTTACTGAAAGAAAATAGTCTTTTTGGTATTCTGCAGCTCTCAATGAGTAAGAGAGCTAATGTATTCTGCAAAACATTCTGTGTGCAAATAGCATCTCTATTCCTTCTCAGACAATAACAGATATGTGAGGCCATATTTGCAACCAAATATCTCACATCCACATAGAGTTTGGCAATGCAAGAGTGTATCAGAGAAAGAAAAGAGAATGTCCTACACATCTGGGATATAAATGGAAGAAACTTTAACCAAATAAGTCATTTAACAGCCAAAGGCTCTATTGTAATGGGGAAATATGTTAGCTGGGACTGTTTGCTAAATTTCTGCTTAGATTTGGCCTAATACCCAGCTCATGCTAAAGCTTGATGTGTGCTGGGAGCGGTGTCATTAGGTCAAAGCAAGGACAACATGTAGGCAGGACACCTTGGCCAGAGAGGGCTAAAGGTCATCATGCAGCCACTACTCCTGCAGCTTGCTGTCTCCTGCAAGACCAAATTCCAAGCTCAAAATTCTGACTATGTCACTTTACAAAGCGTTTTGGAAGCAGGTCCAAAACAGCTGGACTGCTGAGCCTTTTGTGCTTGGTGTGATAAAGGGCATAACTGTGGTGTGGCAGAGGACTGAGGATGAGCTCTCTCACTGTCAGCCAGTAACTTGCACACAGGTGCACAAGGTACAAGTTCTAAATTATAAATTAGAGAACTTGTGAGTTAGAAACCTCATGAACTAAGCAATGAATCAGTAAGTCACTTGTTAGACTAGTCTGTACCAAGAGGATTGAGCTCGTTTGTCATGTTGTTTGTTTTGCTTTTTTTTTTTCATTTTCCACTAAGCTTATAAAAATAAATTTATTCTGCAGTGTGAATTGTAAATTGGAGATCCAAATGCACTGTGAACGTCAGGCTCCAGGAGGGCTGTTTTTAAATACTATCACAAAAAGCTAATTTCATCACTTCTTGGAATTAATGTTCAGAGCGCACTGCAGTGATGCTGCTTCTCATTACTTCAGCCTGGGCTTTGATCAGAAGTAATATATGAAAACAGCAATGGATTTACTTCTTGGAACTGTGAGCTTCATAAATGAATAGATCTAGACCTTTTAAGATTTATTCCTGTTCATTAAAGAACACCCTCAACAAAACAACCCCCAAACCCCACAGAACATATAGGAAAAAAAAAGTAAAAAAAAAGAAGAATAAAGAGTTCAGTGAAATCTCTGACTGAACCAAGGATGTGAACTGGGGTGGTAGCACTCCTAAGCAGCCAGAGAGTATTAAAACTTTAAAATTATCTTGAAGCCATTGGGCAATATTGGTGACACAGCTGCAAACGTGTGGGTATGTGTTAGCTAAAACTTCTCTACCTCTGAAAAGTGCAGCTTTGCTTTTGGCATGTCACTCCAATGACTCTCATGTTTATTTTTTAGTGAAAGAGAGTGAAGGACCTCTAAGTGGTGCCTCTATTTCGGGAGGCTATATCCAGCTCCTAAGACTTGGCTGGCAGATACAGCAGCTTACACATAAATTGTAGTTATGCTAGTAACTCTGCTGGACAGATGATCCTTGAGATGTCAGGTTTCATGTCAAGTGCCTGAATTTTGTATGCTTGCATGCTGTGTGCAATTTCCCAAAAGACAAAACTAGATAGAGGGATATAGGAGTTCTCTAGTCCATGCAGCCCTCAATACCACTCTCTTTTGGAGCTGCAAAAAGCCCCCAAAAAACAAACAAAAAAATCCCACAAAACAAAACAAAAGAAACAACCAAGCAACCAACTAAAAACCTCACCAAAAAAACCCAAGAAACCAAAACCAACCAAAAAAATCCATTCCAAACCAAAAAAAA